>CEMJ01394282.1:1772-57591 GCA_900068955.1 Clitocybe nebularis | reverse complement strand
GTGTAATTTTCGGAACTTGAAGATTCAGGTGATCAACCAGGAATGGAACAAGAACCTGCAGGGGCACGCCGGCCAACTTTTCGCTGTTGCTGGGAATGTGTGCCCACATTGCCAAATACAACACAACGCGCTCTTGTCCGGTTTTGGTAATTGGGACGAGCAAAAGCCGACTTCGGAGAGGAAATTCTCTGTCTCAACAGGTACCAGTAATGGAAAGTAGTGACACATGTACCATAGAACCGCTTGAAGTTCCCTAATTAGTTTCTTATTGTTCAAGCTTATCTTTAGGCGCCATGATATGGGTGTCATATACGTAACATTACGCAAACCAAAGGTAGACTTTCACCGGAACTAGTCACTTACTCTTTCAGTATTCTTGTATCAATATCCTCAGAGCATGCTCAACAATCCCTTTGGTTTTGTGGTTTGTTGTTTTTAGACATGGTTCTGCGAAGAAAAGACAGCCCGGCGGGTGGTTGCATGAACATTGTATACATTGTAAACAAAATTTTCGCCTTGTCCCTGTAACTGGGAATCCTAATGATAACTATTGGTACCCCCGTTGGTCTTTCCATTTGCCGAGCCATTGGTACTTCCAGAAACAGTCTTCATGTCTGCGAGATATCCATGCGCTTTGCCAAGCATCCAAATAGGGAAGGAGAACTTGAAGTTTGGGTAGGCAATAGCACAGGTCTTATTGAACACTCCTTCGATGGCCTCCTGGGGCCATGATCCATCCTAACGCACAAGTTAAGTAAGCAAAATATATCTTTCACGGGGAGACTAGTCATACTGGGAGCTGTCGCGACATAACGAGCTTGACTCCGCGTTCAATAGGTTCCGCTTTTGGATAACGGGCATACATGAGGGCCATCACGGCCCAACACGTCTGAACGACCTGGGAATCCGCGTGTTCAACCCACGCTGCTTGCTCACAGGACTTTGGGACGATTAGATGATCTAGAACGATATAATCTGGACCGTACTAACCTTGTAACTCTCACCCCATCCACCATCTGCTCGTTGCTTACCAATTAAAAACTCGCATGCTCTACGGGAAGCATCACTAGTCTCGTAAGTTTCTCCTACCAAGGAGAGGCTCTCCAGCGCAAACTGTGTAGCATAGGTGAAGCATATTCCCCAAGACCCAAGCCAACCGCCTTCTGCCTTTTGGGCATCGTGGAGATATGTAATCGCTCGGCGAATGGTTTGACTATACACAAGTTGAATAAGGGCTATCGTAAAAGGATAGCTAAACTACTTACTCAATGTCTTTTGTTCGGTATTGGGGATAGTATTTCCTAAAAATGGCTAGAGATGTTATGACTGAGGTGGTACATTCAGGATAGCAGTATTCCGTCATGATGTCACCTGGATAATGATGAGAGAACGAAGTAATATATTGCCAACAAAAGACCGACCAAAAACCTCTGCCGGATTGAGCCATTCTAGCCATAGTGGGCCCCTTATTAACTCATAACTGGCGAAGCCGCCATTCGGATTTTGTAGTGTCAGCATCACATCGATGGCGTTGCACATTCGGCGTTCTGAGACCAGTTTAGGAGTGAAGCTAGATTGAAATAAGTTTTGAGTTGACAGTGAAAAGGTGGTGCCCCTACTTCAGATGATGTTGCAGATACATCACGGCCTTTAGGCCTTCACCAGTACAATCACTGACTGTGTACCCCTGTTCCTTTGTGCTATATGGGCTCATCGGTGAGTATTCGCCGTCTATGTTGCTCATGTTTACGAAATGCCCACCTAAAACCCCATGCTCCTTTAGTTGTATGGCGATAAGACGTATGATGATGCTTAGGGTCATTCTGGATCTGAGCATCATCCAACCATTCCAGAGCTTTTAGCAGGCTCTCCTTGTTTTCCTCTAAATTTGCCAGCCCCGTTTCTACAAGTGCCTGTGTGATGAATCCAACGTCCCAAAGTTGACTCCCGTTCGTCCCGCACATCATCATGCCTTCCTTGCCAATCCACATGAAGTCCTGTCGCTTTATTTCATGTTGTTTATATGCATCGCTCTCTGGGCCTTCGTGATGCGCACGAGCGACAAGATTAAACATTTTGGAAACAGGACCAAGGGTTTGGTAACCGGTGTTCTCATCCTCTAGTACAATAAGCTCGTAAGCGCGTGCAACGGCCGCGCGACGAAGAGGCGGAAGAGTGCACTGCTCATAGCCAGAGAGGATTACGTTGATCATGTCGAAGAGGGTTGAGTGAGGAGCGTACAGGTCAGCCTTGCATACATTATTGCGCTGAGCCGGCCAGTTGATGGAATAGTAATTTTCTGGATACAGTTCCTACAATAACTTGAGGGGGGGTCTATTTCGTTTATCATTTAGTAGATGACGCACCTCACGTAGTGCAAGAACTAGTTCATTTTCCTGTGCTTTAAATTTAACACCATAGAGATAACTCATGGGGACATAAACCGTTCTTGTATGAATCCACCAGCGATGGGGGTGGAATGGGAGCCACTCTGGAAGAAGCCTATCCACCACATGTGGGCATAAAGACAGGGTCATGATTTGCTGGCTTACCATAATTCAGGAGGAACGGGATTATTGCCTTCCCAGTCATAAACATTCATTATTGACAACCAAAACTTTCCCCACGCGGGGATGGCGGTTGCACCACCTGGGATTCGCGTAAGCAAGCCCTCCTAAGCAGGACCCGATGAAAGTACCTAATTTATGTAGAGTCGCCCGCGCCTTGACACACACTGGGTGCTCCGCGTCGACCCCCAAGATACGCAGGGCAGTATAGTTTAACCCAGTCCCGAAAACGGTCGAGTGACCCTCAACGTGACTAGAGGCACAAGGGGTGTCATGTTCTTTAATCAGTCTACCTCACCAAGACAAAAGACTTACATCCCCCAACCACCGTCTTCGGGGTGAGCCCGATTCATGAGGTACCGTATCATCTCTAACCTTTCCTCATGTTTGAAGCTCATGCCGGAGACATAAGAACCTATCACCAGGCCAGGTAGGAGAAACATTGGGCCTCCGTATTCTCCTGGCCAGTGACCGTCATGAGACTGTAAGTTCTTGTAGAAGGTATAGCCATTTCGTGCTGCTTCCATTGGGTCTTTAGCCGGGGGTAGCTCCGGCAGGTCCTGTGATGACCATGCTATATCAATGACGAAGCAACGATGAGGGGCCATAGCCTACAGTCTTCATTCCTAGCCAAAATTTGTCGACCGAATTCTGGGGCCATTTCGCGCATTCGTCGTCGGACTTGAGATAGTGCCATGTATGTCGGCCACCATCATTAACAAGAAGGCGCCAGCGGGAGTAGTCTGTAAATGGAACGATGGCAGAGTTGCCAACGTCTAAGGGAGTATACATGGTGAGAGTAGGAAAGCAGGTATATAATGTTGGTACATCATACGATTGTTGGAACCGTTTAGTTGCCGGAGTTAGCTGATCGGGCAATTAAAGAATGTAACCCTAACCCTAACCGCATTGCTCCTCCTTCAATGACCTTTCGAGATTCTACAGTGATCATCATCGAAACTGGTAGGACACAGGTCCGCGCAGGACTCGGCCTACACGATCTCCTGAAAACGCCCACCGTTGTACTTCTTTTACCTCTTCTTTTCATCACATAATCCCCTGATGCACTTCTAGGAGTTCCCTGCGCGTGTCGGTCTACGGAGGAACGCTTCTGGCGAGCATCTAAACAAGTCTCAGCAACCAATTACACCTGCCAGTCCCGCTAAGCAAACCGTAGACTCAACAAGCCGCGTTTCTCTCTTGCCCCAGCATTCGGAACCAAATGCCTCCGTGAACGACTATCTCGTCGGAACACAAGTCGATGAAGCCCTGGCCGCCGGTCAGGACGTGTCAATATCATGGCCTTTTGCCGATGGCGATGTTCGGGACTGGACTCAAGCTGAAGCAATCTGGTATGCTATTTGCAAAATTTCATATTACTACCAAGCTCAAGGCTGCAATGCTGAAGGAAATACGTTCTATTCACGCAACTTCAACGCCGGCGTGTTCAAAACGAATCTCCCGTACTTCTTTCCATATCTCCAGGTCTTTCTAGGGATACATACGAACGGATATGCCAAATATTCTTCGAACGCTTCAATGTCGCGGGCTTCGGCATCGTCGAACGCCCAATGGCACAGCTATATGCTGCGAACAGTCTCAGCGGGGTCGTGATCGACATCGGCGAAGATAAAACTGATGTGACGCCTATCTACGAGGGGTTTATCGTCCACCATTCTCGAACTACTGTATCTCTTGGTATTCGTGATTGTCAACATTACCTAGCCCACCTCTTCCGCAATAACCAGTCCATCATGGCTGCCCTGTCTCCTCCCGACAATCCGCTAGATCCAGAGACTCTTCATATGACGCTCCTTGAGCTCGTCAAGCAAGTATGGTCAGAAGGTTACGTCAAAGTCCCCTCAGACGGAGAGACTGCACTAGTAGAAGATGAAGGTGTGACTGATATTGCTGCCGTTCTTGTGGCTGGGAAAGAAAAGGCTGTGATCGAGAGTGGAATGAAGAAAAAGGCTACAGCAAAGGCATCAGCGGCAGAACAAGCCCGAGCTCGGGAAATTGAAGCCCTTGACCTCATCACCTTTCAATTTCGCGAACACTCATTAACGTTGGGCAAGGAGCGACATCGATTTTGCGAGCCACTATTTGACCCATCCCTTTTGTCGGGGCTTCCTGGCATGAATTCATTGCATCCTGATCTTAGAAACTTGCTTCCTCTTCAAGAGGTGGTTGGTATTGCTGTTGGACAAACCGACGTGGATCAGAGACAATATATATGGGGAGGGCTACTTGTCACTGGCGACCTAACTAGACATGTTAGGGGTAAGTGATGTTCATGATTTGACGTTCACAACTTTTCACTCATGATTATTCAGGGATTGGTGTCGCTTTACAGTCACGTTTGGCACCATTTGTAGCAAACGCTGATCTACAAACCGATCTTCAAGCAAGATACATCAGAGTGGTATCTGTACCAGAATATTACCCAGAATACCGAGATACAGGTAACGGATTAGCTGCCTTCTTGGGCACAAGTATCGTATCCAAGGTGAATAGATTCCAACTTGATGGAAGCCTCTAACCATTCAACGGCATTATAGATAATTTTCAACGAAAGTAGTGGCCAGAGCTTCGTGTCGAAAGCGGATTATACAACAAAAGGCCCCCATTCAATAATAGAAATG
This sequence comes from Clitocybe nebularis, assembly GCA_900068955.1. Lineage (NCBI taxonomy): Eukaryota > Fungi > Basidiomycota > Agaricomycetes > Agaricales > Clitocybaceae > Clitocybe > Clitocybe nebularis. The sequence continues at coordinate 52,382 of CEMJ01394282.1, read as the reverse complement.
ACTCCCGCTTTGCTATGATTCCATGATTCTTGTTTGCTACCTGCTTAAAGTATGGGCGTAATATAGGCATGAAACTCGTGATCGCATGAAATAGTATTGTGCAACATATACATGTACATATGCGAATGGGTGTCTTCTCTAAGTAGCATTGCCCTCTGCAAAGTTAAGGAGATCAGAGTCGCCTTGGTCACTGACGGTCATGACACTAATAACGGATTTAAATGACAGGATACGTGAGATGAATATGCGACTTACCCGACACGGAAGAGCTTTCCAGCAGCGGTACCGAGAGCAACGTTGGTGCCAGCAAAGTGGTGCACCGTGGTTTTTGACAACATCGCGTAGTACTCGAGTTCAGATTTGCGCAGAGGCGGGCAATTGCCAGCGATCAAGACAAGTTTAGCTGATAAGGCAGTTAGCTCAAGGGACCTTCTCAGCCTCACGCTCCAGTCCCCGAGAGACATTGGACAGAAAGCTCACCTTTTCCGCTACGCATCTGCTTGAGTGCAGACTTGTACCCGAGGGTGTATTGACCTGATTTTACGACGAGTGCGAGCCTAGCAGAGATGGACTCTGAGGACTTCGCCGCCTTTGATTTTTTTGTCGGGGCCATTGCTGATTATTGGCGGCGGGATGTGCTTGAAGGATGTCGTTACTTTCTTTCGTCGCCCCTGCCAAATTTCCCCGCCACACCTGTACAGTTCTAATATTTTAGGTTTCATCTCCGCTGACAGTTACCCCGCACGTGATTCTGACGCGTCCATAATCACGGAGATCTATATTAGCAAACGTTCCGTAATGCCCCATAAATAGATCATGAGGACCTCCAGATGGCATCCCTCCCGCCTCCTACTTATTTAAATGAAGCCCACTAAAGAAGGTTACATCCAAACATACCCTGAATTCGTGGTTGCATTTGCTCCCGGAGAGTTCAGTTCATCAGTTAAGACTCTCAAGGTATACCCCATTTTTACAGTCAGAACTTGCCCTATGTTTATTGTGGCAAGGCCTTCGAACCAGACGAGTATATGGCACCTATAGAGCGTTTCACGAAAGGACCAAAAGCCTATACATCCCTCCAATGCGGCCCCATGTCTCATGACCATATAGAACTCAATACGGACTTGGTTTATGGCAAGCTGGTCTCCCGCTCGCCTCTACATCCCAATCTGACACTCCTGAAGTGAATCACTCCTGCGATCCAAATATCGCGTTTGATCTGTCGTCTCCAGACCCTTCAAAATGGCATATCCGGGCATTGAAGCGACTGGAAAAAAATACGACCCGTGAGGATATCCCAGTGGTCTTTGCCTCGATGCTCATGGTCGTCTATACCCTAGTAACTTTTTTCTACCCAAGCACGGAGTGGGATATGGATCAAGCTTTTACATGCGAGTGTAACTCATTGGTATAAGCTCTATACTGGTTAATTATCGCCAGAATGACTTATATTCCAATGTAGTGTTGTATTGGTCGGATCCAAGGAGCGAAATACCTTAGCGACGCTCAGTTAACTGCCCGCAAATGGACGAACCCTTGGATTTGGAAGCTTATCGCTGAAAGAGACGAATCCATTTAGTTCCGATAGTACTATACATATACAAGTATCCGGGCGCAAAATAGTAAAGCCGGGGGATTAATATGATTTACCAAGTGTCAAGGTCAAATCGTTCAAGAACCGAATCGGCATCCTCAACGTCCTTCTGTGCCTTTTTCCTCATGTAGAAGATAGGGCAATCTTTGCTAGTGCACAGGACGTCCTAGTGAGGTGAAAACCTATCAGTAGAGTAACCTCGTGTGGGGTGTTTTTATACCTGGTGAAGTGACCCCTGGCATCTTTGACACTGTGTCCAAAGACGCGAAAATCGCACTTGAAGTTCTGATGTGGTTACTATTTGCTTTTGATACAGCTCCCCTATCCTTGGACGACAATTATTACACACAGCACCACCTAGCCCAGTGTCAGACTTTGTTGCATATCAGAGAAGTGACCCACTTTTAACGCTGTTGTTAGCCCGTAATGGTGTTTTGCACCCTAGACAAGTTACCGTTTTGACCGCGAACTTCATCAGGCCACCGACTGTCGGGGTTGCAATCTGAATGGTTCGTGTGTGGTCACCAGACACTGTGGGTAACATCAGGGACACTAAAACGAAACCAAAAGAAAGATCTCACATAAACTCGAAGCCTTTTCCCCAAGAATGGGCTCAAATATTCTCATAAGCGGTTTTGAGAGTTGATTGTCCAAGTAATACTTCGTGTCAATGGGCAGATTGTTTTCGAGCACATATAGTGGATCCTCAGATTTTTCGTACGCGGCGGCACCTAGGTGACTGATAAGAGACTACTTTATGGCCAGACGACAGGAATGTACCTTTGATTCCTTTAACAATGACATAGGCAACACGGTCCCCGAGAGCTGGTGCGGACCCTACGAAAACTTTGATTGGATTACTAACTCACACCAAGATGGAGTTCTTACCTGCATCACGGACTTTCATTCTCTCGGCCAACTCTACATGGGCTTGCTTCCCAGCGTAATCTGGGGCGGTTATATATCAGAGGTCAACGCAGCGATAGAATGGGCTTACCAGCCTTTGCCAGGGCTTTCGTAATCACCAGCTGTGACATATCGACCTTGTTCTGTAGAAGGTCGGAAATTGTCTGTTTCGTATAGCTTGAGTGAATCAAATCAGAAACCGTAATTTGTCGAGAACTAGAATACACCTCACTCTTCAGCACCCTTGACGTCCCGATCTATCAACATCTTGTGCAAGCATGTCTCTATAACAGTGGAGACAAGGCGGCAATTGTCTCGACGAACAGTCTATCAATTATGTGAGATCAACTTACGAATGTGTCAAATACTTGAACAAACCTCAATACCCTTCGAATCCATCTTATCATACTTCTCAGGTCGTGTCCAATAAAGGCCTGCATAACGCTTTTTGCTGATGAGAAGATAAGGAAAATATACTTTCTCGAATTCGAGCTTAATAGGTTTTACAAATCTTGTGGTGACAAGATCTGCCGCTTGGCTCCCTTAGTGTATCAATAGGTCAAGATCAGCCGGCCAGAAACTACAGGGGTGAGCTTGCCTAACTCCATGACTTCCCGTAAATCCATTGGGCCAAACCTCACCATCACTGAATCGGTGTCTCCATAAATAACCGTTGCATTATGCGGGTATCCGTTTGCAATGCAGTATTCAGCTTCGACTTCCTGAAAATCCATCAGAACTAATGCCTAAGCCCCCCCAAAAACGCTAGGGCCAACCTGCTTGGTTTTTTCAATCATCTGCCGGCCATAAGATGTGACACTCGATGATATCGGGAGACAAGGCAATTTTCCAATAGTAGCACCAGTAAATCCGTACACAGAGTTCGCACTGATCTAGAGACGTTTAAGGTGAATAAATTTAAAGTCCATATAATGAATGGTGTATACCTTGAGAGCTAATTGTCTCCCATCCAGAACCGCCCGCTTGAAGGGGTCCTTTTCATTCTTAAGGTCCGCCTTCGCTCGCTTTCGTGCAGAAATCAAATCTTCGAGAACAGTCGGCAGCAGACCTTTACGCCTAGCCGTGGTTGCAAATAGATCTTTATAGATCGACTGAGAAAATGCTTCTTCGCAAAGGAATTAATATTACCGTTATTGGGTGTTTGAATGTAGTCGACATCCTTTACAAGTCCAAGTCGATCGATCGTTGTTTTATCGAGTAGAGTGGTGTAGCACAGATTATGGGCCATCATGATAGAAGGATACAACGAACTGAAATCCAGTGTTGCAATTGGCACATCGTAATAGCCTTTCATTGGCTCAATGACAGTGGCACCTTCATATTGTTCGTCCGAACCTAGCAAAGCAACTTTGAGATGACGTTTAACATGTAATCGAGGAAAGACTTGCCCTCTCCTTTTAATGATGGAACGACGTAACCTTCTCCGTTGGCTTTCCGGAATAGCTGTGATAAGACTTTGATTGATTGACCACGAGACAGCAAATAGTTGAATGGCACCCCCGTAACACGGGACATCTCAACATAGTTGACAAAGCACATAAGTTTGTCCAGTAGTCGCTGGGGCAAGTATGCGTCCTAAACAGGCTGTGAGAAATGAACATTACAATATTCAAGATGTGGCAACCTTCAGACAATACACAGCCAGTCGGCGCCGCGATTCCGAAGTGCCATTTTGAAGTTCTGTGATCACAGAATGATGGACGTCTTCTTTCTGTTCACCTAGAAACTGCGCACAAACGGAGTTGAGGGTATAGCTGCGCAACTTGTGTTCGCGCTGCATGAACTGCAGGACATCAAGCTGGAGTCTACCGTCAAGTGGGGTATCTTTTGAATCTCGTTGTCCAAATGCTTTTGAAGAGAAGTGTGTGCTTTTGGTCTCGGTCTTGACATCTGATCAAGTATGAAACAAAACTATTGACTGATAAAATAAGATCCACGTACTTTTGAGCCTTCCTAAAAACGGAAATTTGTTCACTTTCAAGGCCTTTGCCCTATCAATGAGATATGGAAAATCGAATCCAGCTATGTTATACCCAATGACTACATCGGGATCCACTTCATCGACAAAATCTCGCCAACTTTGAAGCATTTTTTCCTCTTCGTTGAATGAAAGTACTTGGGATCCAACAATGTTTGAGCATGTATTGAGAGTAAATACGTTGCGAATAAATGGCTTTTGCTCCCCTATGAAAGAAAGGCTTAAATTATTCTGTATTGTTGCTGGACCACGACGAACCTTGACGTGTAACCATATTGGCAATTTGGATCACAGGGTCTATCTGGGCTTCAGGGAAGATACCCTTTCGACCAGCACACTCAATGTCGAAACTTAGGATGCGAAGTGGGGCGATTTTAGACCAGGCCCCTTCCGGCGCGTGTGAGATGAAATTGTCATATCTGAGGCGTTATGTTAGGGTAGCTGAATCTTTTATGAGATCAACGAGCGAACCGAACACTAATCTCCACCTGGCAGTGTGATCGTTTTGCGGCGTCTGACAGAACCTTGTACTTGCCCGCAGGAACTTCAATCCAATTCATCCCAACAACCTATACCACCATTGGTTAGAGTGAAATGATGTTTTGTGGTTTGAACTAACCTTCGTGTCAATCATAAACCGGAGGGTATAAGCAATGTTACTCTCATAAGTCGCGACAGTGTCCGAAAACAAATTCTGAAAGTGGCACTCCCCACGTTCAAAGATGCGTAATAACCATCACAATAAATAAGACTTGAGGTATAATGAATGATCAAAATCCACTCATCTCTGACTTTTGGGAGGCTTCGGGGATCGGAAATTGTGAGTTTCATGAAAGGTATCCAATCATCACCCCTGTAACCCCATAGACTACGTTTCGAGACAATTTCAATTTTCCTGACCGGACTGACGCCTGTGACTAAGTTCTTTTTGAGGGGATGAGTCCAAATATCCAAGATATCAACGACGAAAGTACCAACGTTTAGTTCTGCCCTGAACGATTCTATGTCTTCATTGTCAAACCCACGGGGGACAGCAATATAGAAATACGGTAGAAAGTCGGTAACGTGAGCCAGGACGCTGTGTCCCGCCTGTTTTGTGTAAAATAGTTGAATATCTGGAGCGAATAATGGGAACATACCTCAGTAACGCCAAACATTCTTAAATTCACAGCTCCTGTTCCCTGGTCTGATGATTCCTCCACATCGATTTGCTGAAATACTATCCTCTACCATCAGCACCGGCAATTTAGATGGATGAATGGTTCCTGACTTATGGTGTCTTCTCTTTCGTTCAGAGGTGACAAGAAAGGGCGGGCCCATTCGTCTGCGCCGCCTTCCGCCTCTTCATGCGCAAGTCAGTCAAGTCGAAGTTAAATATGTGTTTTCGAAAACATACCAATACCTTCACCAGCTTCATCCCTCAACCTCTGGAGAACATCCGCAAACGAAGACTCCACTGGTTGGGAGCCAAATGACGGTGCAGGCTGCAACTTTCTTCGCTTCATCGCAGGTTCTGAGACATTATGTATCTTAGCCCTAGATCCATAAGTTCTCGATTGGTTTGACGCGTCTCACAATATTATGACCATTGACACGTACTGACTGCGCGAAAGCGGCACATTTTCTTTCATGATTGATGACATATAGTTATCCAAGATGAGTTAAAACAAGATTCACAGATATGCACCGACGTATATTTAAGAAGCGACGCCGATAGACAAACTATCGATAGGATGGATGAACAAAGGTAGGGCACAGGTGTGATAGCTATCGTAGAAATCATGAAGAGATTAGTCTAGAACGCGTTGTTTGCTAGTAATGACAGATATTAGGATACGATTTCACAGACAAATAGTAGCTCCCTTAAAAGCTTTATATACCTATTACACACTAATATTACAATTTAGCAAAATCGACAAGCCTTATATCATGCCACGCGTACAACTGCCTGATTCTTAACGAAACAATTATTCAAGTATTGGCAGGTTAGCGCTAATTAATCAGGGAAAGATTTCCCGGAGTTGGCGAATAGTGTCCTCAGGGCCAGTAACAGCATGTCCAATAACGCGGGGGTCACTGTAGATCTCATAATCGTTTCCTCCCTTAAATTTTATCAGCAGAAATCAAATTATAGTTTTGGCCGTCACCCACTTTATACGTTTTGTCGCCGAAGAAATGAATCTCTTCAAATCCTTCATCTTGGACATGTCGCAGTGCAAAAGTTTTGTCCCAACCATTCGGAAAGACATCGAAAGATATTTGGCCGCCAATCGAGAAAGTAAGGCCATAATCAGGGAACTTTTCCTGGAGTGTCTTCACAAAGGCTGCTCTAAGGCCAAATTTCTGGAGGTCAAGAACTTCAGCTAAAGGGAGCAGGGAAAAATGAGGCTCCTAACTTTATCATGGGCTTCAAAAGCATATCGCTCCTCGATACTAAAATAAAGTCATTGGCAGGTGTCTACGCAGATGTCGATAGAGCCATACGTCGCATTACGGCCAACGGGGCTAACATTGATCATCCCATTTCGAAATTCGACAAATGTTCCACTAGAGTAAGCGATGTTAGTTGTAACTCTAGGTAAACAGTAAGAATAAGATACCGCTTGATTGGAATATCCATGTCTGCAATGTAATGAAGTATGAAGTTAACGAGGACCTTATATTTATCCTCGCCAATAAATTTGATGAACGATTGCGATGCGAGAGGCTTTCCCGATTTGTATGCTATTAGCCCATTTTCTGCAAACGCATAGTCAAAGTCATCGACGACTACAATGCGGGTCAAGACAATATTTAAAAAATATTCGGTTATTATACCTTTACTGCCAGTTACAGAGAGCTGTTCCGATATCTTAACAAAATCAGATCCACCGACAAATCCTATCACGACTTTCTTGCGAAGATCGCGAAGAGTTTGAATTATTTCTGGCGACGCCCCCTAAGATCGAAGGTTGGACGCGTACCGAATCTTTGTATCTAAAGGACTCACCTGGCGCGCTGGGGTCAGAGTTCCGTCTACATCAAAGAGTACTAGTTTCTTTTGTGGGCGATCCGCGAATGTAGAGGCCATCTTATTTGATTGTTGGACGTGCAATGTTACCTTGGCGAACGATAGTCTATAAGCCTTATATACATTCACTCCCAAAGTGGACACGTTGATAACCGGCAATCTCCACCGGAATAAACTCCTCCCCATTCTGTTCCTTAGATGACCGGTGACAGAATTTGACTCCTAAACGTATTGTGCAGTCATAATCACATCCCGGATCCGCAGAGGAACCTATAAATTCTATCGGGGCTGGTACAGCAGAATTTCAAGAAGAATTAGTCCTCCGGCCCGCCATGCATCCCTATTCACATCTCCACGTTTTCTCCCTTCCCGTAGAGTTACTATACACCTTGACACCTCGAAACTTAGTGAACCACACACCGCCGCGTCCACCAACCCCAGAACCTGCTGCTACAACCTCCTCAAGTGGCCCGAGGACTTGCAATATTTGTCTTGCAACCACATTTTCCGACTTGGACGAGCAACGAGCACATTTCCGATCCGATTGGCATCGATACAACGTCAAAACGCGGCTTAATGGTGGGACTGCGGTCACTGATACCGCCTTCGCCGAATTGGTCGATGGTGTGTAGCGGAGTGTGATATCTACACCCAATGACTAAACGATTCCAGGCTTGGAGGACTCGATCTCGGGGTCAGAATCAGCTTCGTCTGAAGATGACTCTGGGGATAGTGATACAGTAAACACTCTTGTGAATAAGACAAAACGTGTGGAGAGATCGCCCTCACCGGAGTCTGGTTCCCGACTAGCTCCTCAAACCGCCGTAGCCTGGTTCCATTCACCTCCATCCACGCAGATAGGGATATACAAAGCTTTGTTCGCAAGGCCTAAAGACACTCCTTCTTTCTTGCCCGACCTTCAAGATATGCAATCTACTGATGGAGATGGACGCACATGGGCAATGTTTATGGTTGCAGGTGGACATTTTGCTGGCGCTGTAGCGCGGGTCAGCAAGCCTATTGACGCAGAAGACGATCCTGGACTGAACAAAAAAAAACATAAGAAACCAAAACCAGACATCGAAGTCCTTCGGCACAAGACGTTCCATCGTTACACAAGTACGTTCTAAACTGTCTCGAATGACGTGTATAATGTAATTCTATGCAGCCCGCAGAAAACAAGGTGGATCCCAATCACTGAATGACAACTCGAAGGGGAATGCTAAAAGTGCCGGCGCCCAGTTGCGCCGGTACGGGGAACAAGCACTGCGCGATGTATGGGTGTTGTACTCCCTATGGTTCATCTGTGATTGATTTTCTTTTCGCAGGACATCCGCAATTTGTTATCGGAATGGGCTGATGATATAAACGAGTGCGATAGAATATGGATACGAGCCAGCGGCGCCAATCGCAAAATTTTCCTCGACTACGAGGATGCGGTCATTTCTAAGGGTGATAGTCGACTGCGTACCTTCCCTTTCCCAACACGTCGCCCGGTATGCCACTTGCCTCATCGAACCGGATCATATTTGTTTGACGTCCTTTTCGTGATAGACTCAGTCCGAACTCTCACGTTGTTTGCTCGAACTGACGAGGGTTAAAGTTTCACATCTCACCGAAGATGCACTTCGCGCACAAGACGAGGCATACCTTGCTTCTCTTCCAAAGCCGAGGGCCGTGCCCACAGTTTCTACTCCAGAAATAGGAAAACCAAAACAACCTAAGCTTTCAAAAGAGGAGGAAGTAATCCGGGAAAAATGGTCTCGCTTACTTGAAATGGTGAACAAGGGCCGCCTAGATCCCTTGAAAGCATTCTGGGAACGCGAATCACAAGCCATTGGATCTATTGATGCCCAAATACCGGAATGGGTTGGAGAAAAGAGAGCTACTTTGCTTCAGGTTTCCGCACACGCTGGAAATGAGGATGTGACGCATTGGCTGTTGGAGGTGGCCCGTGCAGATCCTACGATCGTCGTCCCTGTTTCTAAACCAGGAGACGCTGAGGACGAAAGTGGTCACGCGTCGGATGCTTCCGACTCGCCGGCGGCGCTGCCCACGGGCTCACGTCGGGTCGCATATGATTTAGCACACACTAAAGGAGTTCGTGATGTTTTCCGACGTTGTGCCGCTGCTCACCCAGATTGGTGGGATTGGTTCGGTGCTGGGCGTGTTCCCAGCGCCCTAAGCAAGCAAATGGAGGAAGAAAGAGATGAGAAGAAGAAGGTACGACGGAAAGGGCTGAAAGAACGTGTCAAGGAGAGAGAGGCAAAGGAGCGCGAGAAGGCAAAAGATCAGCCACCGATACCGACAGTCCCGGAAGTGCATATACGGCAGGATCCATCGTCTACATCGCTTTCCCGGAGGCTTGGAGGTGGTGCTGGCGCGGCTGAAGGGATCGCAGGTTTGTCAACCGAGATGAGAACCAAAGTTGAGAGGGAACGTCGCGCCCGAGCAGCCGAGGCACGCCTGAAAGCCCTTGGTACCCAGTGAACAGTACTATAGTCCAAAATAAAATAAAACGTATACATACTAATTGTTATAGTTATTCGAAAGTTGTTGTGATCGGGCCGACTGAAGCGGGTGTGCTTGTCAAATGTAACTGTGCCAAACAAAAGCGATTTTATGGAAATGGACTGGAATCTAGTTGAATTTGAAGCCGCCATTGTAACTTGGGCATAACATTCAATCTTTCAGGGATATGACAACTCGTGAGCTACTTTGAAAGCCTGTTTTTCCTGACTGATTTTGTTGAACAGGGTTATCGCTTGCGCAACAAATCGCGCAGCTTGGGGAGGATGACCGCAAAAAAGGCAAAGCCATTTCCCGACAAATCGTCTGTTCTCTTAATTCCTGATCTAATGTGTCTTTTTCTGACATCTGTGTTAACGCAGAGTATATGGGATATCCTCTTAGATGCTCGTATACGCCTACAGAAGTCAGTAGCAGCCGCTAATAAACTTCCAATGGTAAGTGTAATTTTTTGTTGATATTATTTGCATGGTCTGATTCCTCGTAGCCATCAGATATACAATCATACTTGGATTCGGTTGAGTGTCAAAATGCGCTACTCGAAATGCTAGCAGAAGCAGTGACTCTGTCTGACGAACTTTTCGAACTTCAAGAGGTTTGTTAGATCTTTCAACAGCCTCAATCTATTCTGATCTAGCAATAGACCTTATTAGTAACGAACGAAGAAATAACGCCTCCACCTCGGAAACGCCGGAAAGTTCAAACTGACGATTTGCCCATTGACTACGCAGCATATCTGAAAGATGCTTCTCAAGCTGCATCTGCTCTTGAACAAACGTATTTGCACCACAGCCAGGATAGCGAATATTTGTTGATAATGACCTATGCAGATTCCATCCTCATCTTGTCCAAACCCTTTCAAAGTGGTCATCAAAAATACAGGCTGTCGCTCCATCGGCACTTTTGCCTTCAAGCCGCAATGCGTTCTCATCAAAGAACTCGCAACACCTCAAACCTGCCGTGCAACTTATCGACGAAGCTTTAGGGGACCACCAGAAGATGCTCGCGAGAACACAACTGCGTAGAGGGAAAGTCATACGGATTGGGGCTGAAGAGGAGCAGTCAGAGCTATTAGACCCAGAGGCGTTTGACGATACAGATTTTTACCAACAACTGCTGCGGGAAATTATTGATGCCCGGGGAAATGCTAATGGAGGGGCTGACGACTGGATGGCGGTTCAGAAGCAGAAAAAAGCAAAGAAGAAGGTTGATACAAAAGCTAGCAAGGGAAGAAAAATTCGGTCAGTGAACGCATTCCACAAATATAGCGGCCGGGCCCTGATTGACGGATTACATTAGATATGAGGTTCACGAAAAGTTGCAGAATTTCATGGTCCCAGTTCCTGTCATTGGTGCTTGGCACGATGAACAAATTGATGAGCTTTTCACATCTCTTCTGGGACGCGGCTTTGGGGGTGCTGTGGGAGAGGAGGAAGAAGTTGAAAATCAGGATGAGCTTGAGACGCAGTTGGAAGAGGCGTTGAAAGGCGGGTTCAAGGTATTTGGGTAAATAGGATAGACCGCCACCAGAACGGAACAAAGCCAAATATGATGTCTTTGAATTGCGTCTGCCCGAAGCTTAGGTGACCGAGCGCCGCAGTTACTTATATTTCTCACATAGTAACTTATCTACTACCAAGTCATTAGGGATTGAGTTAGCTGAATTTTGAAGCAACTCCCTTTGGCTCATAGAACCCGCGTATATCCACTTGCCCAGGTTTCCAGTGAACGATATCACTCTTATCCTCGATCCAAGCCTTGTGCACGACCGCGACAGCCGAAGGATCAAAGGCCCTAACCTGAAGATACCCGCAGATGGACACCTTTGAAGACGATAACCCTTTTGACCAAGATGGCGATAACAATCCGTCCGAGACGTCCTCGACATCCAAGGTCGACTTGTCTGAGCCTTCCTCCCCTCCCTTTCCTATCCGCCAGCTCTCCCCAAGTTCTCCCCTAAGCCGTCCTTTTCCGTCGCCAGGTTCACACAGACAACCCCAAATGACCTTCAAAAGTGATTTCTGCTGCACGCGGGATAGAGTGTTGCACTCAGGAGAAGACATTGAAATACTGGTCCGTAATCACGCCTGCCTCTTACACCAAGAACTAATTCCCATAATTAAGATCACTGACGCGCAAAAAACATCTTTGAATTCAACGACCCCATATATAACCTATGTTATTTTGACAGGGGTAAAGCTTTCGTGATTTATCTACATCCTAACACTAATTCTTCCCAGAACACGGAGGCGCGCCATCGATATTCGGAATTTGAGTCTTTGCGAGCAAATCTGGTCAAGCTCTATCCTACCATCATTATTCCACCAATTCCTTCTAAGCAAACCCTAGGCGACTATGCCGTTAAGCAGGCGAAAGCCAAAGAAGACGCTGCCATGATTGCGAGGCGGAAACGAATGCTTCAAACATTCTTAAACCGAGTCGCACGTCATCCAATCCTTTCAAACGAACATGTCTTCCATAGGTTCCTTGACGGGGAAGTGTCATGGGTATGTGCTAATTCCCCTACCTGCCAAGGGCCCGTTAATTATTGTGCCACAGGCGGAAGTATTAAACTCCCCACCAATCTCACTGATTCCCAAAAACATTCTGAAAGCCCCATCACATAACCCAACTGATCAGAATGCTTCCCCTGCGTACGCTGCATTACCGAATCCCTCGGCGGCACATCCTCTTCGTCATCCTGACCAACGTTTCCTCGATTCGGAAGCATTCACGAATAAATTTGCCAATCATGTCAGTGGTCCGATGGAGAAGGTCACACGCCGTGTCCTGAAGCGGTGGTCGGGTATGTAGTCTAAATGGTATTCATCATCGTACTAGTGATCTAGCGTCACTACAGATCATGCCCAGGACCACGCAGACCTTGGTGCCGCACTAAACGGATTCAGTCTGAACGAGAATGGTCCTCTATCCGGAGCCATAGAGAAAACTGGTCAGGCTACCGATGCCACTTATATGTCAACAACCAAACTTGTAAGATAGTACTCCCATGTGTCTTGACAGTATTTCTGATATAGTCGAGATCTAGCTTCAGGAACTTGAGCAAAATTGGGCAGAGCCACTTCACGAATATTCACAATTTGCGTCAATCATAAAAAAATTACTTGCGTATCGTCATCAAAAACACGTACAGTATGAAATGACCCAAGATGGACTAGAATCTAAGCGTGAGCAATTGGAGGATCTGGAGAAAAGTGAAAGAGAGGCCCGACGGTTAGAAGAGGCGCTTGGCCGAGGCAGATTAAACGGAAACAGACCCCCGCGTAGCCCAGGAGAAGACAACAATCAAGAGAATGGTGGGAACGATGAAGTAGTCTCTGGAGAAGAGGATCGCACGTCGTCACCTCAGGCGTACCTACCCCCACACCCCGGGCCCAATCCTGCCAGGCGGCGGACAGCAGCGCCAGGGATGGGCTTGCTCAATGCTATCAGTTATACATTGCATGGTATGATGGATGTCGATCCGGAAACGGCTCGCAGAAATGGGATTACGAAGACGAGGGAAACCATATCCCAGGTACATTCATTTTACACAAAACCACTCAAATCATTAATGGGACTTCTGCAGCTTGAGGATGCTTTGCATCTCTCAGCGCAAGACTTGAAGTATTCTAGTTCTACTATTCAAGCAGATCTTGACCGATTCCAAAGGCAGAAAGTAGCAGATTTGAGAGAGATGGCCATCAGTATGGCCAGAAGTCACCGCGATTGGTGCAAGAAGGTACCAAGTCTCCCCTCTGTCTAACGAAAGTACCCATTCTGACCTGGTTGGATCGCATGCAGAATCTCGAAGCTTGGGAGGAGGCAAAGAAAGAGATTGAAAAGATACCCGACCATCCAAATCAATTGCCTTCGTCGCAGGAAGTACCTGGGACAGCAGGACCTTCGATCGGTGGCGTCCGGAGAGACTCTACAGCAACGGTGAACGGGCGATAAGGGCTCCCCTGGGAGCATTAATTATACATATTACACTGTTCCATATCTGGGACCTTGGATCTGATCGTTGTGGTCAACTAATTACAATTTCTGGGACTAATGTATCCTCACTCCTTTCATCTTTCTTCGCGGAGTTCCCTAAGCACGGCTAAACTATATTTCGGTTGGTCCGGCACTCTGCGTGAGCCGAGCCCAACCCGAAACTTTATTCAAACAGGTAGTGTAAGTCGTTATCCCTGGAGGAGTGCTGCACCCCCGTCAAAAAATCGACCCTTCTGTCAGATCTGGATTATCCTGAAGTACACCTTAGAAAAGAATTCCAGCAGGGGGCGACCGCCATCGAATCAAGGTTTAACATTGAACAATGACAAGCCTTACCAGTACAGAGCCGTGGTTGCAAGGGCAAGTGGTTCTCATCTTATGTGGTCTTATAGCCTCAGGAAAGGTATGCCATGGCCAAAGATGTATGCGATGGCATCAGATCTGACTTTTGGAAAGTCGACCTTTGCACAACAACTTCAAGACTACTACCCTCAATTTCGAAGATGCAACCAAGATGAGCTGGGCGATAGACGTAAGGTGGAACAATTAGCCAGGGAAGTTCTTGGCCAAGGACTCTCTGTATGTATTGACCGTACGAACTTTAACGCTTCGTGAGTTACCGAGCCATGTCCCACTACAATTGTCCTGAGCACTGAGAAATATGAAATATGGGCCATCAGACAAAGATCTCACTGGATCGAGATCGCTCTCGAGTTCCCCGGAACTTCGATTTGGGTTATTGTTTTTGATACACCATACGAGGTGAGCGCGGCACCACTCACGATGTAGATACATCTGATGATCTGAATATCCACAAGGTTTGCGCTGCCCGATTGCATACAAGTTGGCTAAATTTACCGCTTTGTGTGTCCACTAATAATGATTGACGATAGGAGTGTCTCACCCCACCATAAAAACTCCCGAACAAGGACTCTCTGTCCTGTCGCGCTTCCAGGCAGATTTTGAGCAACCTGCTTCTCATGAAGGATACGACCGTATAATATCGTTGCTGCCTAGTGATCACACGTCTCCGGTCTACTCTCGTCCCGAAATTGCCGCCATTCTTCACCGCGTTTACGACTCTGCTCCGATCAGTTCATCCCGTGTCAACCATAACTTTCAATCCTTTCGAGGGTGGCGTTCCTTTCGTGGTAATTCCTTTCGGGGCCATCGTACTCGCAGTGATCTTAGCTCCAGTGACAATCGTGTGCTACCAGACCGCGCGTACGTTCCTGTCAATCCGCTGAATAAGTACCCTGCCTGGCAGACCCCCCCGGGTCGTGGAAACATACGCGGCGCAGGGCGCGGTCAAGGCGGAAACAATAGGGGTTTTGGGTGGTATGACCACGCGCCTTTCGCTCCCACCTTCCCGGACAATCGGCCTCGGTCTGGATCCATGGTGCGTACCGAACTTGGGGCGGTTAAGAGTGTCCAGGACCCCACCACATTAATATAAATATGATCTACCATGTATGTAGTATATTATTGAAACTTGACACTAGGACGTTGTACGGTATGATTATGAGTGATGAGTTCATTGTGGCTTCTTGCCCCTGGCTCGGCTATGTATTGATCAGAGGTGTGGTACGAACATACTCAGAGGGCTAAAGACAATAAGCAAGACTTCCCACTCGCGAAGCGCACGCATCGGGAGCTCCGTGGTGATCGACGGAAACCAGCGAAAAGACCCTGGGTTCTGATATTATCCATCTGATTTTTCAGATTCTTCTGCAGCCTTCATTCGCTGACCTAGAATCTTTGCGCTGACCTAGAGAATGGAGAAAAGTGTGAATTGGTTCATGTGAAATTAGTAGAATCCCTTACATTCCGTATGTGGACGGAGGCGCGCTCCACGCCAAAATCCTTGCTCCGCTGGTATTGCGCCAGGGCATCTTCCAACTGACCAGCTGTCACGGGCAAATCAATGAAGGAACAATAAGAAAAACACAGAACTAACTGGCTTCGAGAACTGCAGCAAGGTTAAATGCAATCTCAGGGTCTTCCGGTGAGAGTGAGGAGGCGATTCTAAATATTAAAATAAATCAGTGACTATATGGAGGACTTGGAGATCTAATTTACTGCAAATGGTGTAATGCCAGGTCTGGTCGGGATACTGACGGGTGGAATTAATTAAAACACTGTATATATGTCAAGAGAATCCAATTATACCTGGCGAGATGATGTATGCACTTGCAAGGTCTGCCAATGAATCATCAAATTTGTTAAACATCGTGACAAGGTAAAATGGAAACTTACTAGTGTGAGCATCTGGACTGGATGGCTGTAAGGATATGGACTCTTTCCAGGCAGCAATAGCCTCATCATATTCCTCTGTACATTATTAGACTGGGCTCCTCGGGTGTCAGACATGGGTTAACATACTGAGATGGTAATGGGTCACCCCCAAGTTGAACAACGAGCTGGCCGTGCGATTTATTTCTGCGCTTCGTTGATATAAAACTTTCGCAGCATGTACGTCGCCCTCTTCTAATTTTGCTGTTCCCTGTTCTAGACAGCGCAATGCCTCCACCTCTGCCGGATCTGATGCCGTTGAATGCGGTGTAACGGAAGTAGCCCATCCTGGATAACATTCAGCTGAAAGCTAGGGTAAATCGGGTCCAGTAACCTTACGCCTTGAGGTTGAAATCCAAGATGTGCCGAGAGATCTGGGTGGGGTGGCCTTTTTGGGTTGTGTGCAAAAGGTGCTCCGTATGACATGGTTCTGGAAGTTACGACCATTTAGGCTACCACCGAGCCTAGCGACACTGCGAGCAGTTCGCATACATGATGAAAGGGACATGATGTACGACACAATTGTATTGTGAAGTGAGTACCAACGGAACGGTTTGAAGTCAAGAGCCAGGTTGCTTTCATGCCGGCATACTTGTCACGTGTAAGCGAGTCGCGGCGTTGAAAAAATTGAGCCGGTTTTTTTGCAGCCACCGAATCGCAACAGCTTCCACTTTGTCGACCATGTCCTCCGACTCCTCTCGAGACGCTCATTTAGAGGCTTCTTCTTCCCAAAGCCCAACAGATTATCTGCGTTCCACCAACTTTTCGCGGGCAGATGGAGCGCCATCCCCTGATAGTGCTGTCACTGCCTCAGACTTCCTAATGGCTGCCTACGACCCCGCGAAATTACATCCTCTTGCCGACCTAGGTGATAAATTGGACTATTTACTTCTTGATGATGACAAGAAGAGCGAGCTTCCTGGGGCCAATACGGCAATACCCTCCAGGGGGTGGAGTGATGATCTATGTTATGGAACGGGTACCATGTATCTGAGTGGTGCGTAGTAGATCTCTTTCAAATTACTCGATTAGAGTATTCGTGTGTTCGCTTCGAGCCTCGTTTTCTCCCTGAACCTCTCACCTTATCTCGACATCTCGGGCGACCCATCTTTAGTGTCCTTATTGTTCTGCTCTATCACATGTTCACCCTGCGTTGTCTAGGTTTGGCCCTCGGTGGTGTGTGGGGTGTACGCGAAGGCGCTCGAAGGCCTCTTGCCGTGTCCAATACAAGGTTGCGGATCAACAGTGTCCTGAATTCTGTCACAAGAAGAGGGACTTTTATTGGCAATTCGGCTGGTGTCCTAGGTCCGTCATCGTCAATATCCGATGCAATCCTGGCTGATGTCCCCTCTCATCAAACCTGTTTTTAGCCCTTTTGTATAATGGAGTTAATTCATCTATCGATGCCATGCGGGGAAAACATGATATTCTCGGAAGTATGGGGGCTGGCGCAGTGACAGGTGCTCTGTTCAAATCGACCGGTACGTGTTTACGTCCATAACTGAGTTTGATGATTAATTCTCATTATCTGGCCATCAGCTGGGGTTAAACCCGCAATTGCGGCGGCAACTTTTATGTCAGGCATGGCCGGACTCTGGAGCTATGTGAAAAAGAGTGTTTGATCTTCTGCATGTAATTTATGACTTTTATAACTCCCCCTTAATCCGGCTCTCGTTTCTTGGCTGAATCGTAAGCCATATCTTAAGGAATTTACACGACGCTGACTGTGTCATGACGATTGAAGCACTTGGTACCCGTCTGTTTGGCGGAGAGATTGACCCCTGATATGGGTTTGTGATCTGACATACTTCCAGAACTTTAGATGATGTTCATCTCGTTTGTATAATCGTCGTATGGAATGGGGCGCCCCTAGCGCGAATACTATAAATGACCCCCTGCCAACACTTCTCCTATTTTTCAGTACTACCCAAATTGATCAATTGGTGCCCTCTTCTAGACGATACCTAATTTCTTGATCATTGATGCTCGAAAGCATCCACAGCCTCCCCCAGTATGAAAAAACTCCATATGGATTCAAGGTTGATGCCATGGAAGCAGATTTTCGACGTCCGAATTTCGCCTCAGGTTTTTCATTACGGGCTACTAGGCTGTTTGATTTACGGTGTCAATGGGCGTGTCGTTGTCGCCGCGAGCCAAAGGTCTGTAATCATTATACCTCTCCCTCTCACATGATACATATTGTTGCTCGAATAGTTCTTCCTGCCTCTCAATCCCATCAAAGCATTCAAATTATATCGTCATGTGCCATGTCCAAATATGAGCCCTGTTACTTCACGTCGAAGTGTTAAGGCAGATCGCCGGCACCGGAAACACCTCTTAACACAGAGTTCCTCTCTTTGGTGCAGCGGAAACATTTCCCTATTCAGCAGCGGCCAATCATCGCCACAATCCTCAATAACCTCTCTTATATTTTCGTCGAGCAGTTCCTCCTCTAGCCGTAGTCCACCCTCAAGTCAAAATTCCTTCACTGACTCCGCTCCTTATATTGTTCGTCGACAGCCACGTATCCAAGTGGCATCACTACTGGCCGACCCTTTTACACGGTTGGTGTAGATTGAACTGTAGCCGTTCATCTAATTGATACCTAGTGAATAGTACTTATCACCTTGAAGTCGTTCAGCACCCGCAAAAGACGGCAGAATTTGGTCAAGCTAGTCTCTCTCGTCTTCCTTTGACTCCACCAGTCATTGCGCAACTTACGGTCAGGGACCCCTCTGGCAACTCCGTTGTCCCGTACGTAAATAAAATATCTGCAGCCGCATCCTTGATGGTTTAAAGAACTATTTGATTGGTTTACAAGTGAATCGGAGCTACCATTTCTTATCGCACACTTGTCGCTATTCAGTGACGACGGGCTGACGGCTCTGGACATGGGTTCTGCGATAGGGAGAGACCGATCTCCGCCTATCCTGTATGGTAATCTTGTATCATCGGTGGATCAGCTGGAAGATCTACAAGGGAATTTAGGCCTATTTTTCATCTTCCCCGATGTCAGCATTCGGTGGCGCGGCCGTTTTCAGCTAGGGATCACCGTAATGCGGATCTCAAGGTGAGTCGGTCAACATTCATCGTCCAAATCTTGTTAATAGAGTTTACGCTGTTCAGAAGCGACCCGTCTGGGGCCATGAGCATTTCTGATCGCGGTACGATACTTGCTGAGGCACGAACACGGTCGTTTGATGTCCTTCCCCAAAATCAGTACGCAGCCATCCGTATGTATTTGCTCTTGGATTGATCGCTACTAACTAAACCCTTCCGTACAGCTCCGACGCGTTTAACACAGTGTTTCCTTCGCCAAGGTGCCAGGATGTTTACATTCATGTAACAACGCGTAACGCTTGCTTGGTGATCATCTGCTACCTCTATCCGCCCTTGGGACTTCGTTCAGCTGTTAATATTGATGCCGGAATGCCACGCCTGTCCTATCACTTCTACATTCTCCCCTTTTGTAATCATTTTTGCGCCAATCGCGACCTAGAGCTATCTGATTATTATTTAAAATTCGCAGACTTTAGAATTCTTACGTACCACTATTTCCGCTCCAGGAATCTTGCTCCTGCACCATTGTGGCGCAGCAAAACATCTGTCCTTAAAAATAATCAAGGTTCTATCATGCGCTGTCATCACTCCTGCACGTGTATATATTGTTGTTTTTCGAAACATGGGGTTGGATTTGGAACTTTATTACTCTTGCATATGTATAATTTATCTTGCACCTAAAGTAAACCCTGTGTCAACCTCGTGGTTAACTCGAGGCCAATGCGTGGTGTGTTGACTCATACAGGGCGGTATTGTCGGTTGGAGCTGCGGCATTGGTGTGGATAAGCTTGCACAAACAAACGCCATTCCCACTTTTGACCTTCCCTCCTTCATACCATCCGACTCGCGGAATCATGAGTGCTAACGACTATTACTCGGGAGGCAAACCCCAGGAACAACATTATGGGCAACCCCCCCAGGGATACTACCCACCTCCCGGTAAGCTCGTATCTCCTAGGATTCCAAAGCCGAGCCTGGTTGCCATTGAATTTGAATCCTCAATCGTGCCCTGAAAATCTTAACATTTTTGTTCGAGCGTTGAGATATGGATATGCTATAATGCATGCCCGGATCAATTTTTGCATGTTCCTAGACGGAGTCCCAGCAGCCAGCCATATGTGTGAATGTCTCAGAAGCTAAACACTTGACACAGGACCGCCTCAAGGTCAACAGGGTGGTTATTATCCTCAGGTATTTCCCTTTCAAGGTCTAGCAACGCAGCGAATTTCTCAGTGGGTTGTTTTTGAATCTTCAGGAGCCCCAGCAGGCATACCAACAAGGCGGATACGGCGGGCAATACCAACAGCCCCCCCCTCAGGGATATCCTCAACAAGGATATCAACCCAATCCCGGTCCACAAACCGTTTATGTGTTCGTTTCTGTATTTAGGCGATGGTTGCCTTTCTAAAATATTATGTTTAGCCAACAACCACAGGAAAAAGGTGGTGCAGGATCTACTGGGTGCATGGCTTGTTTAGCTGGAATATGTCTCTGCTGCTGTGCCGAAGGTCAGAATTTACAGAGAGTTGTAACATTTCTGCTGTTTGACCCTTCTTCACAGAAATCTGCGACTGCTTGTTCTAAGTCAGGGTCCTTCTTCGTATACATATTCTGTACTGGGACAATTTTTTGAGGCACAGCTTACGACCATATTTCATCTGCTACATGTATTAAAGCTCGCTTCTTACTTATGCATCTGTTTCATGGTTCTAAATTCTACATACTACCTCGACAATGAGTTTGCGTCGATTGAGCGGTCCGATATGACTGCAGTTGATTTCACGTGAGGCGAGAATGCAAAGCCTGTGATTGGCTGTGTGGATTGCCGGTTCATTCCGTAGGTCGGTCACGCGTGACAGCCCACCATCTAAACTCCCTTCCTCCCGAAAAACTGCAACCAAAAATGCTGTCGAGGCTGTCTGCAGGAGCCTTGAAGAAAGCTGCAAACCTCGGAGCTTCGCGCTCGTCTACCTTATTGACCCTTTCGCGTCCTGCCCGGGTATGCGCCTCTTTTCTGCAGTCTGAAACCCCCCACTTAAAAACAGTCCTAGGTCCGCTTTGCATCTTCTAATGCATCGTCTTCTGCTGGTTTTGAGGTATGTTTAAATGTGACTTTATAGAAATAGCAGTCATGAATGACCTCTAGTCTTTGCTGAACTCTCGTGCGACCCTTGCCTCGGTTTCTCTCTTCACGGCCGGGTCCATTGCTTGGTACACTCATCTTTACGGCTCGTTACCGTTCGTGGGCGAAGTACATGCCGGCCATCTCAGCGACGAAGGACTCCATCCAGCTGCTTACCCATGGCCCCACGGTGGTGTTCTGGATACGTTTGACCATGCAAGGTATGTGCGTATGTTCCATAGCGGCATCTACTTACATTCCGAATAGCATCCGACGGGGATACCAAGTATATCGCGAAGTGTGTGCAGCGTGTCACTCCCTTGACCGCATCGCCTGGCGCAATCTAGTCGGCGTTTCCCATACCGCGGATGAAGTGAAAGCGATGGCAGAGGAGGTCGAGTATACAGACGGCCCAAATGGAGAGGGCGAGATGTTCCAGCGTCCTGGAAAGCTTGCAGACTACATGCCACCTCCATATCCCAATGAGGAAGCTGCGAGAGCTGGTAACGCTGGAGCTTTGCCCCCCGACTTGAGTCTGATTGTCAAGGCTCGTCATGGCGGTGCTGTATGTGGTGTTTCCCGTTTTTTTCGCTCACAGCTAATACTAATTTTGCACTAGGACTACTTGTTTTCTCTCTTGACTGGTTATATTGATCCTCCAGCTGGAGTTGAAATTCGGGAGGGCATGAACTATAATCCGTACTTCCCCGGAGGAGCCATTTCCATGGCACGTGTTCTTTTCGACGGTGTTGTTGAATATGACGACGGTAAAGCATCTTACTATCTTTGAAATCTCAGTGATTGACAAAGTACGGCAATGTAGGCACTCCTGCTACCACCTCTCAAATGGCGAAGGATGTTGCAACGTTCCTGAGCTGGGCCGCAGAACCAGAGCACGACGAGAGGAAGAAATACGGAATCAAGGCTGTCATAATTTTCTCAGCACTGACACTAATCAGTCTTTATGTCAAGCGCTTTAAGTGGACTGTCATTAAGAACAGGAAGATCTGTTAGTTACCATCTTTAATCAAAGTATATAATGTGCTAACCTAATATTTCTTGCAGCCTATAACCCTCCCGTAGACAAGACTCATTAGAAATAGGGGTAGTTTTGTAGAACTTTAGTCAATGGAGAAGAGATTTATCTTATCATGGGGGAATTCAAACGTGTGGCCCTGCTCACATCTAGACTTTAATTTACACCTACATAACCTGGAGTGCAAAAAAGAAATATTTGGTTGTGTTTGTCCCAACAGAAGGTGTATGTCAGCACTCTGATACGACTCTTCATCAGAACTTCCGTCCTTATTTCAAACACATTTTATCTTGAAGCTCACTAACTCCCGGTCATCATGTCTTCGGATTCTTGGCCACCACAACTCAAGTGTGTACGTCCTATTAATTCAAGAACGGCGCTCTTCAACACTTCACGTTAGAGATTGGGTCGCAAAATGCTTAGGCCAAATGAGCGATACGAATAGGACCGAAGCGCAGGCCGAACTAAGACAGGTAATTGCTGACGCTTTTGCCGCTCACACACTCTGGACGACCGATTGGGCCGGCGTGCAACTTAAAAGGTTCCGAGTTATTCTAGCCATCTGGTTTGTTCTACTCATGTTTTATTCCCATGATGATACATAGTCTCCTACCAAAGCCTATTCCAAGCTTTACCAACAACTTGAAACGCAAGACGTGCGTTGTTACTTAACGTTCTGCATGTTTCACCCTAATGCAATGCTTGTAGTAATGATAATCCGCCTACGAATAAGAAGGCTAAGAAAAATGCACTTAAACATGCTGCCAGTGCCCCACCAGCATTAGACCCGAATGACCAGGCTGCCCTCAACAGACGAGCGGAACGTTTTCAAAGAGAGCACGAACTAGAACGCACAAAACATATGAGGAACGGCACCACGCAAGCTCCTCTCAAAGCGAATCAACATACAGCTCACCTATTCAAGGATTTGTCTCTATCGCGCAGTGGATCACCTTTTGGTAGCGCCGACGATCCTGAAGCAGACCCGGTACGTCGTTTTAATCGAAGTAGGGCAGGCGAAAAAACTCAATAATGAGCAGAACGTTATTGAATGGGATCGACATACCATTGTGGGAGTGTCTCAAGAAATATTCAAGGATTACCTTCGTTTGACCACGGTCAGCACCTTGTCGCTCAGTTGTCCCAATCACTGATGCCACACTTCAATGCCACCTCTTATAGGAACCCAAACCAGAACAGATAAGACCTTACGCCATTCTACAGCAAACACTTCTTGAACTAAAAAAACGGTGGCGTGAAAAATGCAATTATAATTGGATTTGCAGCCAATTTAAAAGCCTACGACAAGACCTCACAGTGCGTCACCATTTTATTTCCTATATTGGCTACCACCAGGTCCACTCTTTTTCCCCCCCTTTTCCCCAGGTCCAGCGGATAAAAAATGAATTTACAGTTCAGGTATACGAAATACATGCGCGCATGGCGTTGGAGAGTGTACGTCGCCTGGCCTAAAATAAAGCAATAATTAAATGAGATTATCCCTCAGGGCGATATGGTGGAATACAATCAATGCCAAGCAACTCTCAAGACATTGTATGAGCTCGGAATTCCAGGCAAAGTAGAAGAATTTACCGCGTATCGCATTCTTATGCTTCTACATGGACGAAATCGGAGCGGTTAGTCTACTTAACGATCCAGTCCATTATTTTGCTCACCGCTCTCCTTTCTTGAAGAATTGAATCTCTTTGTAGGTCAGCTAACACCTAGACAGAAAGCCGATCCAGCAGTCCGTCATGCACTTGCTGTACAGCGGGCACTGGCAATGGGAAACTACCATTCTCTTTTCGAATCCTATATGACAGCTCCGAATATGGGTGCATACATTATGGATCACTTCATTGACCGTGAAAGGATAAAGGCTCTGATGGTCATTACTAGAGCGTGAGTTCCGCCATAAACCGGGGCAACACAAATTAACGCCCATCTAGATACAAGACAATACCTCTATCCTTTATTCAACAAGTGCTTGCGTTCGATTCCCTCGACGCAGCACGTGCTTTCCTTGTGGATCACTCAGCTGCTTTTTTCACAAATCCTCGTGCTCCTGATGATCAGAAGACGCTGGAGTGCAAGCCCGCAATACCTCAGCTTACCCAGGCATTCGAGGAGAAATATCGCAAGGTCCTTATCAAAGGTGCAATATGAACCTCCTGCCAGCACATTTTCGCATTCTATCTATTTTCCTATCTTGCTTCGTCGTCGTCTTCATCGCTGCCCCAATTCCTATCTGCCGTCGGATCTCAAGAATTTAGATGCGTCATCAATTGCGCACCGATCCTCAAGTCAATTCTCCCTGGTGGCCTAACAACAGCATTGCAGGTTCAACCTGCGTAATTATCTTTATTCTTGCCATTCATTTTCTCACATGACGAGGATCCGTCCTTTACGTGCCGGAGAAGCGGAGTGACGTGGGGCGTGTAGAATGTCAACATTTGTACTATGGAATATATAACAGCTTGAATCCCAGACCGGAGTACACGTATGGCCATCACAACCTGTCTGGCTAAGTACACCACCCGGGACATGTCTTGTATAAAAGATCTGAAAAGCGGTCAGAGTGACTTGTATCCCATTGTCCTGTATTTCTTCGCATATTTCAGCGAAAGCGCAGTTTGGTGAAAATATGCTAATCAATTGAGATATGATATTCTCACTAGTAACATTGTAAGAATTTCCTAAGGCATCCGCGAAACCTCAATCACGCATGCGAGCAGGAATGAATCTACGTAATACCACTTCTCTGACAGAATAGTACTGTAAGCACGCAGGCGTACCGAGCGCACCCAGCGAGACACGTGAACATGCCGGTATCGTCACATAGGCCAGGATAAGGGTCTACAAGCAAGCTTTAGCAGCTAAAAATCACGGATATTATGACTAAACGAACCTTTTGGACCTGTGAGTTCACGCGATTGATCGTGGATAGCCACGACCATGCGAAGGGAGATGAATTCTGAAGATCAACCAACGACGCTTCCCGGTCGTCTGGGTCTTCGTACACTGGGCAAACAACGATGGCAAATCTGGACGAAAATCGTGAGCCTTGAATCATAGAGACCAGTGTAACGCAACATGCTCAGCGTGAGTGAATACAGGGCCTCTCTTATACAATAAATAGTCAACACAAAATTTAATTCCTCCCTTGACAACCCATCCGAGGGACCGATAATGATGATAGACGACGTAGTTGATGAGGAATGGGTTATCGAATTGTAAGGGTTGGCTTGGTGTTGAAAGAACAGGGGGAAGGTGAGCAGTTTGGAATGCTATCCATACGTCCTTTAAACTCATTTCTTGCTGTTATAAAAGGTTTAGGTGTCAAAAGGGCCTCAATGTGAAAGTAGATACCATGGAGGGATCTAGGATAGTCAAACAATCGAGATTCCAGAGCAAGAAGAATGCCTCTTGGAGGGTAAGTTGAAGATGTTCAACATCCTTCAATGGCTCCTCATCTACAGGCTCTTCTTCCTGGGTGGGAGACGTAGAGTATTCTGGCTCGACATTTGTCGTAGCGGGCTTCCATGTGGCAGCGGATGGTATTGCAGGTCCAGACAGCGCCGGTTTTATAACTCGCCCTTCAACCGCAAATATTGTTTCTGCTTCTTCAGCGACAGCTGCAATAGCTTTTGCCCGGTCAATTTTGAATTGTTTCCGCTCTGCCCTGCGTTTTGCAGTCACCTCCTCAGAGGTCATCTCTATATCAGAACTATCATTTCGGCATCTCACTGAAATAGCTAGTACACACACACGTTTTCCCCCTGCCTTTCGGTTATTCGTTTGCCTCGCCAACCAACTAGGTTCGCTCCGAGATAGATCACCCTTCCCGAAAAACCCCCCTCTCCACAGTATCATCGTATCTTTAGAGCCAACAACCCACACTGACCGTGTACTGATATCAAAATATCCTTCGCAGCGCGGGTTTGAAACTTTTGTGGAGGAAAGACCCAGAAAGCCCAACAGCGATCGAATGCCATCTGGCAGAGAAGAGAAAACTACAGGCAATGGATTTGCATATATTCGGTTGTTTTCATTTCTCCTGCTAAAATTTTTATTGGGCCCCCGAGAACGAGATGATGGAGTTATCATGGACATTTTTTCGGGCCTCCAAGGGCGTGTTTGCAAGGGAATCAGAATTGGAGGTTGACCGAGGATTGACTTAAAAGCTCTTGATCGGATTTTCGGAAGGGCGGGATGCCCATAGCATCCTAAACTAATAAGTCAAAACATTGATTTCAGAGATTTGCAGTAACAAGCAAGTAATGATACATCCTCTGTAAGTTGAATCACATAAGCCTCTGGAGTCGATATTACTCGTAGGGGGGTGGCTCCTTCAGAATAGTTATGATTCAAATATATATATCCCACTAAGCTCGGAAGTCATTTTGGTGTCTTCATATGATTCGCCTTTGAAATGACTTGGACTATTGCTGTGCACGGTAAAGGCTATTAAATTTGAGTCGTACATGTACTGCCTTAGTATACGATGATCACCGTGATTTCAAATATACACCAATAAAATCAAAGAAGAGATTGACCATAGTTGTATAAGAACACTGCACAATCAGATGATGCGGGTACAGGACCAAGCCTAACACTCTATCGTCAACTTTTATTGGGTGCCAGTATAGATATGAATCAAGGGTACCTACAATGACAACAAAACACGTTGTTAGATTTAGATACTCAAAGAAAAGCCCAGTCTGAACAATAGATGCTGCATAGATGTCTCACGGTGGCTTTTCGAGGCTCGACAGTAGAGGTGGGATCTAATGTGATGAGAATCTGCGATGTCCCTTCTGCAAGTGTACCCCGCTGACTCGACGCCGAACATCAGATGGCAAAATGCACTGTAAAAGTCTCTAAATTTGAAAATAGAGTTCCGACAAAGTAGTTACTTTGCACTAGGAGTCGTCGGCATCTGATAAATTCAAATCAGGAAAATTACGAGCGCACGCGTAGGTCAGCACGACCACAAACTCGGCCCCAGGAACAAGCCGCGCCTCAACACAGCCGCCCGGGAAAGCTTAGGCTGAAGCACGAAGTAAAAGAAAAAAAGGAGTCCACAGGATGCCCGCGTTTGCGGACATAGTTTAGGCATCAGACATCCTGTATTGATATCTCCGTGTTGAGATTCCATGCTAAAAGGAAGCACATTGAGTAGATTAACCTAAGGGAGGTCGTAACCCAAAATAAGCAGGTGGTGGATATTCCCATGTGACAATTGGAGATGGACTTACACAAAACTACTAAGTGTCGACTCCCTATTTGGGTCAACATGAGACGTAAGGCTCTATGGCCGAATCCGTCGGTCGCAATCTAGCGAACTTGAAAGCATGTCAGAATCGGCAATAAGTTCATCCCCGTATGCTACCTAGCAAGTTTTGGGATGTCACTAAAAAAACCCTAGATTCGGGGACATGTATGAAAAGGGAAACAGAGACATGAGAATGTTTGAGGTTTTGGAAAGTGCCCTGCTTCTAGAAGCCCGGGTCTCAAGGCGTTGCAAAATGTACCATATTTTGGCAAAAGATTTTGGAAAATATTCGTCTTGGCCACAATATCATATAATTGATACCATTAACCCAGGCCCCTTCATAGTATTTTTTAAAAATAAATGTGATGAGACATCTTTAAATAAACGTACGATTAAGTACTATAACTCCGGGTTTTGAGGAGTAACTCGTACCGGAACTCAAGTCAAAGCCTTATACCTCTCCAAGGGCATCTTGCCATTGGTGGTATCCCAGTGCTGATTCGCCCACTACATTCGTAGAGCCCTCATACCTTCGCGGAATGTCCTTGACGATGGAAAGGCGGTCATGTCCTAGATTCCATTGGCCTTTCGGCAACTCGCTTGGGGTCACAGCGTGGTAAGGCGCAATTTAATTACCAAATCGTACACTGCGGGAAGGTCTAGGTTCGAAGCCGCCAAGAATTCGTTGGGGGAGTAATAGAATAAATTTTGAACCAACCCAGACCAACACGTCTAGTCTCGAGTCCTGAAGAAGTTGTTTTAAATTTGGGCCTGTCGATATAATAGCTCCCGTGGGAGTTCTTCCATAGCAAGTACATGTCTTGGGGTCAGCCTGGGATCTGAACAAAACTCGAGATTAAAATAGCAACATGATTTAAACATGCTAGTGCGGACCTGCCGATAATTGTTCGCCGCTGCATCGGCTAGTAGCATGTCCGTATACAAGGATCAGGCGGCTATGCGGTGTTGGCGATTGGCTGATATGCCTTAGTGGTTCAAATCCATGTGGCTCAAGGTAGTGACTGACTTTGAGATTATATAAGAAAGCTCAGTGTGTGGCAAGCGATATGTATCATTGAGTCACGTGCCATACAAAGCAAAGGGCTTCAACTGCCTCCAACTATACAAGTGCATTCTTCATTATGTCAGACAAACGGAGAGCCGAAATTGAGGTTAAGAGGGCGAAGCTTGCTGAACTGCGTAAAGCCAGAGCCGACAGACAAAAGGCAGATGCGGAGAGACGAACATCGGAAGTGCGAGCTCTAGCCTTCACAACCTGTTTACTGCATAGTTACTAACGGCACGATGATAAGATTGCAGGCCCTACTCCAGTACGCAAAGATCTTGATGACTTGGTCAACTCTCTGGTTGGAAGTTCCAGTCGTGGTGGCCTCGATAGTGGTGACTTGACTCCTGCGTCGTCAATACCTGGAACGCCTTCTCTTGGGCACACTATTGGGCTGCCCGGCCCGTCAGCTCTGTCAATGTCAGGCTCTGGGCGTGCAAGTAGACAAAGCGACTTCTCCTCAGATCGTGCTAGCCTTGGTGCTACGCTTGTTGGTTCAACTCATGCCGCCACCGACCACGTTATCGAGCGGTGCGCATGTTCATTTACCTTTTATTCACAAAACTTATATCTACACAGCACACTTACACCTCGACTCTATCCAGACCTAATCGATGTTGAGCAGGAATTGTTTGAACTGCCTCAGAGGGTATATTATTTTCGAAGAGGTCATTTTATATATATCTAATATGATTTCTTTTCGTCACATAGGAGCGTGTTATATATAACAAAGAAGTTCAGACAACTTCAGTCGAAACAGATTCTTCAGCGGACTACGAAGCAGAATTGAGGCAAAAGATATATAAGGAGAAAGACCTCGAGGCAGAACAGGCAGCCCGCGACAAGGAATTGGAAGAAGAGAGTGTGAAGCTTGAGAAAGAAATTGAACAAGAAATTCGGGGCAAGTCAGCCGCTATAATGTGTTCAAACATACCTGACACCCTCCCAGAGTTATCCGAAGAGGAGCGAGCCAGTATCCTAGCGGCTCCAGAATTTCTGGATTTTGTTGAACAATCATCAAAGATTGTCCAGAGAGCTTTGAATGATGGGTACGATTACATCCGTGATTATACCATTGGTACAGAGTCTGGAGGGTGGGTTGTACGCTATATAATAAGATATATATTCACCAGGATACAGCGATGATTTTGAGGGGCGTGTCAAGCGTGTCTGTGAATTTTGGGATGAACGATATGGAAAAAATAGGTCTATCACGGACGTGGATTGGTCCCCGAAGGTACGCCTGTGTCCTTTCCTACCCTGGTCAACTGATTAACGAGTATATTCAGTATCCGGAATTGAGCGTGGCTTCGTACAACAAAAATCCGGCAGCATTAAACGAGCCAGACGGTATAGTTTCTGTTTGGAATCTCCACCTCTTAGAGCGCCCCGAGTTTGTTTTCCACTCTCAAGTCCGTAAGGGTTCCCCCTGATTAACAACATCATCACGCATGAATGGACTGACTTCTTCCTACAGTCCGATGTCCTTTCTGTAACATTTTCTCCCTTCCACTCAAACCTCATCTTCGGTGGAACCTATTCGGGCCAAATTCTATTATGGGATACGCGCTCTAAACACTTGCCAGTTCTCAAAACACCGTTGTCTGCTGCCGGACACACTCATCCTGTCTATGCGATGCATATGGTAGGCACGCAGAACGCCCATAATTTGATTACAAGTAGTACCGATGGTACCGTGTGTAGTTGGCTAGTGGATATGCTTGCCCAGCCCCAAGTATGTTTGTTTTTTATACCAAACAGCCCTTTGCCAATAATATGACAGGAAACACTCGAATTGATTCATGC
This sequence comes from Clitocybe nebularis, assembly GCA_900068955.1. Classification (NCBI taxonomy): domain Eukaryota; kingdom Fungi; phylum Basidiomycota; class Agaricomycetes; order Agaricales; family Clitocybaceae; genus Clitocybe; species Clitocybe nebularis. The sequence goes on along the minus strand of CEMJ01394282.1, from coordinate 21,688 downwards.
AGGCCATAACAAGACTGGAGAAGTTGCCATTTCGACCTTGGACTTTCCGGATAACGAGACAACTACATTCTGGGTTGGCACGGAAGAAGGAAATGTGTATCAGGCCAATCGATATGACCGCGCCGGAGCAAAGGCAGGTTTGAACCAATATGATGTGTATAAGGGCCACGCTGGGCCTGTGATGGGGCTTCATTTTCATCCACTGGTTGGTCCTGTAGATTTCTCTGACCTGTTCCTGACGAGTTCGGTGGATTGGACGGTCAAACTTTGGAGAGCCAAGTCACTAGCAAAACCATCTACAACTCCTCATGCTATCTCACCGATATATTCGTTTGATGAAGCAGATGATTATGTCTACGACGTCAAGTGGCATCCTGCCCACCCTGCCCTGTTTGGCACTGTGGATGGGTCTGGTCAATTTGATCTTTGGAATTTGAACACGGATACAGAGGCGAGCTTCAAAATTACTGCCTACTGAATACTCCTGACCAGACCTGCTTTCACAGGTACCCGTGGTCTCCACGAGTGTGGGTACTGGTCGCGCAATCAACAAGTTACAATGGGACCGCAAAGATGGGCGTCGGGCTGCCTTAGGAGGAAGTGACGGCAGACTTTACGTCTATGATATTGGTGATATGGCGATTCCCAGGGAATCGGAATGGACAGACATGCAGAAGACAGTTTCTGGTATCGTTGGTGGGGGGCAAGTCAATGGCGTGGCTGATGGCGATTCTGCAAAAATAGTCGCGGGCCGATGATACCGTCAACTCGATTACTTTGTATACCAGGTTCATCGGATCTCAATCCCTACATCAAAAAATACCAGAGAATTGAGTGGCGAACTACTCCAGAAGAGACTTGGCGTGTGGCCTGGAACATCTATTTTTTTGTAAGCATAGTCTCTGGAAGTTAAGAAGATGGCCTCCACATGTCACAATCAGTCCGAGGATTCGTGGTCTCAGTGAAGGCCTATTATTGGCCTTGAATGGTTGGTTCGGCCAAGTCTCTCGTCCTTCATTGAATAGTAGAAGTATACCGCGGTGAGTAAGAAGCATTATGATTTGAATTCTATGGGTACAATCCTTGTAGTATTTCTAAAATTGGAATAACCGGCGGCACGATCATTCGCAGCCTTTATTTGGACTTCGGACAGCCAACGATGGGTGTAGTGGGGCACTTTTGATTGTGCCACGTCGGGGATCATCGGGTGGCTGGGGAAATAAATATGCCTGCTGTTACTTACATCCAAACCGCGACAACAACAATGGCCCCACCGTCATCAAAGACCGAACAGGTATGTGTCTAGCTCCTAAACACCCATCCCCAAACTCAAGGGCATGATCTATAACTCTAGTCTCAGCACAAGTGAGCATTGACTACATGGAGGTTCAGGACTAGCAACTTATGCTTATATATCCCCACTACAAAAGGCTCCTTGCGTCAGTTTTCAAGTTCGTTCACGCAAGATTTTATATTTATCCACCCCTACAACAGTATACCCGGCCCTATCGAGGTCACAAACGAGGTTGGTAGTTCAATCTTTGATTTTTTGAAGCAGCCTTTCAAAAATGTCGTCTCTCTCTAGGTGCTGCACGCTATTGCTCAGCCTCCACTTTCCCATGTGTCACCTCAGTTTGTCGAAATTTTCAGAGAGTGTATCGTTATGACCCGGTTAGCACGGTATTTCGTTCATATCTGTCTTATCCTAACACATCGGCTGTGCACATTCTAGGAAAGTTGTGGACACGAAGGACGGCCAGCCTTTTATTCTCGGCGGCAGTGGAACTTTGGGATGGGATCAGGTGTGTAGATTACACTTTGTGTGTGATGTTGTGACATCAACCTATGTATACATGATAGGTTGCGGCCAATCTCGTGGAAGCGGGTGATCATGTTCTAGTCCTTCACACCGGATACTTCGGTGATGGTCTTAGAGACTGGTAAGTTTTGAGTTGATGTATTTTTGGCTGGCAAGCTTATATCTTGTTTAGTCTGCGGGCTTATGGGGCCGAAGTTGATGAACTCAAGTCCGAATTCGGCTCTACTGTTGACTCACGCGAAATCGAGGCAGCACTCGAAGCGAAGAGCTACAAAGCAATCACGATCACGCATGTAGATACGTCCACTGGTAAGCATCAACTCCTTAGGAAATGCATTTCGCGGCTTAACTCCTTCGCAGGTGTTTTATCTGATGCAAAGTCGATAGCAGAGATTGTTAGGAGAGTTTCTCCCAGAACACTTGTATGTATCATGAAAATCTGCGTGGCTGGAGTTCTGAGGATCGAAGTGATGTAGATTATTCTGGATGGCGTGTGCTCAGTTGCAAGTGAAGAGATCAGGATGGATGCGTGGGATATCGACGTGATCGTGACGGCGAGTCAGAAAGGACTTGGAGCACCACCTGGGCTCAGCATACTGATTGCGAGCCAGAGGGCGTTACAAGTAAGCCCATCATCTACCGATGGGAAGTTGGCGATCTCAAGGTTATGAAGGTGTTTGAAATGCGCTCGACTCCGGTAGCGGCTTACTATGCAAGCTGGACAAAGTGAAGAGGCCTGAGGCAATCCTGTACCCATGCTGACTGAGGTATATAGGTGGCTCCCAATCATGAAGGCTTATGGCAGAGGCGTTCCGGCGTATTTTGGGACGCCACCAGTCAACCTCATCCGCGCATATCACGCTTCCTTATTGCAGATCACGACCATGTCGCCTTCATTGGATGAACGCTACAGAATTCACCAGCAAGTCAGTCAGCGCATTAAGGCTATAGCTTCTCAACTCGGTCTAAAACAAGTACCGCGACATGCAACTCAAGCTGCCAATGGTATGACTGCCGTAAGTCCGAACTTCTTTTTCCTATGGCGTCGTCTAACGGCATCACTAGCTTTATCTTCCCGATGGTATTGGTGCCTCTGACATCTTGCCAAGGCTTGCCGCTAAAGGTGTCGTGATGGCTGGTGGGTTGATTGGAGACATCAAAGGTCCGTCGTTGATTGATTTCCTTGCACCGAGCTCGAACTGACGCGATTACACAGATAAATATATTCGAATAGGGTAGGTTTCTTCCGCGGTTGCCTTTGACCGTCGCATACTTACTTTTGCGCAGCCACATGGGGACATCTGTCATGGATGCACAGCGTGGAGATATTGAGATGATGGCCACTTGTTTACAAGACTCACTCCGAGAAGCCAAAGCTAGTCAGCAACTACAACTATCCATGGCCAAGTCACCGGATATAACTGAAGTTTGAGCTGGGTGCCGAGGGGCATATACCGGCTGATCGGTAGGGGCTGGGAATATGTATTATGTTTACATGATTTGTTAAAGAGCGGGCCGGGTGTGGAATAAGAGAATGATCCGTTTTGTGGTTCCGGGCCTGATGATCTTATGACCGGAGTGCCGCCTCTGTCCGCGGAACGAGTAATGGTGAATGAAAGTCGTGGAAGAAAAGTAGCAGGGGTGAAGGATGACCCTGAGACGGACTGAACCAAGACTGAACACGGAGAATCATTCTGGACTTAGAGAGCTCAAGGTTGTAGGAATCTATTCACATGTGTTCACTGTTGTGAATTGTTTTCATGACATTCACCGCTATTTCTCGGGCTTTCGTCCCATCTCTCCGTCCCTTTTCTCAACGTCTTTTTCCCCAGCGAAATCTCCCCCTCCTCCCAAGGCGCTGCTTCAATTCAAATATGACTACCCGCGACAAGTTCAAACAGGTATACCTAAATTTTATTCCGCCTTTGCCTACTCACTTCCGCTTTCATCTCAGGCGCCTCATAAGTGAGTATACCACTTCGTTCGTGAATCTACTTTTTACCCGAACACGAACGTCCCAAGGTTGCTTGTGTAGGTTCTGTCTCGGACCAACCCTTTTGTCCATCTCATCATGTCGTGTAGAATCCCTGGTCCCATTGAAGTTGCAGATGAGGTAACGACCGTTGTGCAAAGATACCCTTAAGACTGACATCTTGCAGGTCCTCTTTGCCAATGCTCACCCCTCAATGTCACACGTCTCTCCGGACTTTATCCCAGTATTTGGGGACTGCATTCGCATGACTAGGCAAGCTAATCTTATCAATTATATAGATCCTATTGTAGTGCTGACTAACCTGGCCGCAGAGACGTGCTGTTCACCAGAGATGCACAACCATTTCTCATCAGTGGCAGTGGGACGTTGGGGTGGGATCAGGTGAGATTATCATGAAGCCGATTCGTGTGCGTCTCACGTTGTCGGCACATCAAAGGTCGCAGCCAATCTCGTGGAACCAGGGGAAAACGCGCTCGTCCTTCACAGTGGTTATTTTGGAGATAGCTTTTCAGATTGGTAAGTTTCGTACGCCGTATTAACGCAGCCAAACCTTATCAGAGTGATCCTCCCTCAGTCTCCAAGTATATGGGGCCAAGGTGGACCAAATAAAGGCTGAAGTAGGCGCTGCCGTAAGCCAATCTACGATCGAAAAGGCATTGAAAGAAAAGAAATACAAGATCGTCACGTTCACACATGTCGATACTTCGACAGGCGAGTTATTCCTATTGTTCGTTCTTGCAAATATAAACCGAGTATTGCATAGGCGTGCTATCCGATGCCAAAGCTATTGCAGCAACCGTGAAACGAATCTCGCCGGATACCCTAGTTCGTCGCTTGTTCGTTGGAGATCCCCAATGGATTTGATAAACGTGACAATAGATTATAGCGGATGCTGTCTGCTCTGTAGCTAGCGAGGAGATCCGATTTGATGATTGGGGGCTTGATGTTGTACTGACTGCCAGCCAGAAAGGACTTGGGACACCACCAGGCCTGAGTATCTTGGTTGCTAGCCAGAGGGCTTTGAAGGTATTCCTATCACGATCGACACCAGTGACCTCTTATTATGGAGGTTGGAATAGGTATACACTCCCCACTCCAAGGAAAGTTTGACTCCTGACTGGTCCTTCTAGGTGGCTACCCATTATGAAAGCTTATGAGAATGGTACAGCTGCTTATTTCGCAACGCCGCCTGTCAATCTCATCTACGCATTCCACGAATCACTCCGCCAAATTACTAAGGTCGAACCGTCTCTTGAGGACCGATTTGCCCTTCATCGCCAGGCCAGTCAGCGAATCAAAGATGCCGCTGTGAGCCTCGGCTTGAAACAGGTTCCGCTTGATCCTGCCCACGCCGCAAATGGCATGACGGCTGTATGAACATTTTTATCCGTTTACTCTCTTAGGCTTATGGCATCGTTTCCAGTTGTACTATCCCAACGGAATCGGGGCTGCTGATTTGCTACCTCGTCTTGCAAAGCGAGGGATCATTGTTGCCGGTGGGCTACATGCTAGCATCAAAGGTCTGTGGCATCGTTCTAATCCGTGTGATGCAATCAATATTCACGTTGAGCTAGACAAGTACTTCCGAATAGGGTCAGTCGTTCTTAATTCACGGTCGGAATCTCGAATTTAATCACATCGTCTCTAGTCATATGGGTGTATCAGTCGTCAATCCACAACGAGGGGATGTCGACACCGTTATCAACTCCTTGAAGGAATCATTGGCAGAGGCGACGAGCCAAAATGCTTAGTCCTTGCTTATAGATCTCGGATTAGAACTCGGAATGTGAGAAACTCTGTATGGAATCGAATCATGGTAGCTTGAGTGTACAACATGACATGTAACAGCTAGACACAATCCTAAAGATAAAAAATCCGATTATAAGGAATACAGGAATGAGTGCATAATTTGAATACAAAACATTTTCCAAGATTGTTTACATAGTAGTATTTATGCCTCGACCTCGGCCTCTCGATACTGGCCTTCACCGCCAGCGCCAACGTACCATTCTTTCCCTGATGTAGTGGCAGAGATGTATCCTGCCCTGATGGTGAAATCCCCGAATCGTTCGCCAGGCAGTCTTTCAAGAGCATATCTTTTGATCATAGGCTCTAGAATTGTGAGGATTTCGGGCTCTGTGACGGTTTCTATAAGAGAGAATGAGAAACTTGTGATGATAGATTAAACTTGAACCTACCTCTATAGATTTTGTTCATCCTCTGACCGTAGTAACCACCTCCAAGAAGCATAGAATATGTGCCTGGGGCTTTGCCTATGAAGGCAATTTCTATGGTGTTGTTAGAGAGGGAAATAATTCGCATAATTAGGTCGACCCACCGGCAACGTATGGTCTGGCACAGCCGTTAGGACATCCTGTCATCCGCATGACAATGGCGTCGTTACGGAGGCCACTCTCTTCACAGATCTTTTCTACCTTGTCGATTAAGATTGGGAGGTACTAGAAGAAGAATATCATAAATAATTAAAGTGACAGAAGCCGAAGGAGGACCAACCCGCTCTGATTCTGCCATTGCAAGTCCTGAACAAAGGGCCGTGAGTAACCCATGTGAGACGGCGCGCGACACGTGAACTTACCACACGTCGGGAATGCCACACAAGCAGAGGACGACAAGCGAAGACCGCTGTGAGTCAGATTGTCTAATTTGTATTTCGCGAGTATGTGTTTGATTTCCGGCAGGTCCTCGTTCGCAACGTCGGACACCAGGAGATGCTGGTTGGTCGTCAATCTGAAAGAACCTTTGTGTACCTTGGCAATTTCCCGCAGCCCCGTCTTGAAATTTCGGTCAGGTTCGTCTTGAATCCTACCATTCTCAATAAACATGGTGAAATGGTGTCTCCCATCTTCTCCGGTTGACCAGCCATAATCATCAACGTTGCGGTCAAATGTGTAGGGCCGAGCGGGTGCTAGTTTGTATCCTAGACGTTTCTCGACTTCGGCCTTGAAAACGTCTAGTCCCATACGGTCTATAGTATACTTGAGGCGGGCATTCTGTATCATCAAAGAATTAGCGAAAGCTAGCTGCAACAGAATCCATGGTTTGTACTTTACGGCTGTAAGAGGGTATTAGGGATGTCTAATATCATTTCGGAAAAGGTTGACTTACTCAGCACGATTTCCGTTATCTCTTTGTGTCAATATGACGCTCTCAGCGACGAGTCGCCCCTGTTCAACGGAACAGAAACCAATTATATCGCCAATCCGAGGGTATGTCTTCTTGTTCCCGTGCGTCACTCCCATACCTCCTCCAATAGTGACATTGAAGCCCTCTAAACTACCGTTTTCGCCCACGATGGCAATGAACCCAAGATCGTTAGTGAAAACATCCACATCGTTAGTCGGCGGTACGGCTACCGCAACTTTGAACTAGACAGACGATGGAGTGAGCCTTTCATTCGTCGATGTTTCGTCGATGTAGGTAAACTAACCTTTCGTGGAAGGTAGAACTCTCCGTAAAGAGGCTCAAAGTCTTTCAGAGCTTCGCCGGCGACGAGCTTCTTGTCTAACCAAATTTCGTGGTAGGCGGTCGTTCGAGGAATGAGATGTTCGCTGACGTCTTTCGCAAACTGATAGACGTCTTTGTGAAGCTTAGACAATGTCGGTATCGATGAACAAACAACATTCCTATGTTTTTGGGGAAAGCGATGAATATTTTTGAAGTGGAAAAGGCAACGAAAATACCTGTTAACGTCACCGCAGGCCGCCAACGTATCCAAAAGGACTCGGTTGATATCTTGGATTGCAGGTTTCAGATGCCGTTTGATTACTCCGTGGAATTGGAAGGTCTGGCGTGTAGTAATCTTGAAGGTCCCTGATCCATGCTCATCTGCAATTTGGTCCATTTGGAGCCACTGACTAGGCTTGCAGACGCCACCAGGCATCCTGACTCGAATCATGAAGCTATACGCAGGCTCGATCCCTTGAGCCTGACGCTCGTCACGAATATCACGATCATCCTGCTGATATATGCCGTGGAATTTAGTCAGCTGAGTATCGCTAGGCGCAAGGGCGTCAGATGTCGTATCCTCGAGACCCTCCGCTATGGTACCACGGAGATATCCAGATGCGGCCTTGATATGTTCATTAGTGATCGCCTCTGGCTCTGCCTCAGTTACTTCAACGGAGTCTACGCCAAGCGCCTTCCATAAGAGGGGTTCCCAGATCTTGTAACCAGTCTGAGGGCCATCCGCGTCCTGATCGTCACCAAGTCCCAGATCGGCAATTCGCTCACCGCCCAACTTTTCTAGGCGTGCATCAAGCTCTTTTCCGGGCTTGTTATAATAATGAATATCTTCTGCACGAGGCCAATAATGACTGTCGCCCATCCCGAATACGGTGAATTTCAATTTTGAAAAGATTTGTTCACCACGTGTAACCGCAGCGTTCATTGCTTTGAAGAAAGTGCGACCATTTTGGGGAGGTTCGCCCTGTCCTGCGACCGATGTAATGAAGGCTACATGTTCTTCTTGAGCAAGGGTTTCTAGTGAGACAGAATCCAGCGTTGAAATGGTAGTCGACAATCCCCTAGCTTTCCCTCTATTTGCTAACCTCTTTGCCATCTTCTCAGCTGCGCCACCGTCAGAAGCATAGAGAATTAATAAAGGCGGCGCGTCCAGAGCCGTTAGAAGCTCGTTATACGACTGTTGGGCCTTTCGCTTTCTCGCCTCTTTGACATTCTCGCCCAGACCACTAACCAGTTCAGCAGCAAACTCTGGTTTCGAGCGCACGAGCTGAGACAGATGATTCTGCCTATCTAGGAACTGCTTCAGATCATTTTTTACGGCATCGGAGTCAAGAGAAAACGGTTCCTTCCCCTCCTGCTCTTTACTAGGATCCCATCGATACAACGGCCAGTAGCCAGCATCGACGGCAAGCTTGGTCTCCTTGAGGATATCAAGGGCGGGAGTATCTTCCGACTGGTAGGGAAGGTATGCAAGGACGACACTTGGCCCATTGAAACGATCCGCCTCGATCAAGGACTGGAGGACCTGCGAGTAAGACGAGAGGACAGCCACACTAGCAACGAAAACATCGCCATGATTCATAGCGTATAATCCGATGTCATGCTTGCGTCGGTGCGGGTCTGCAGAATTGCGTTGGGAGTAGGGAAGCGTATCAAGAATTAGAATATTGATATTGAGGCCCGATGCAATAGCATGGTGTAGTCCTGAGGATCCAAGATCGTAAGACCATGCATCCGAACCAACGATCCATCTTGAACGTGCAGGGAAGTGTGCACGGAGGGATAGTACACGAGCCGCGGCGGAGTGAGAAACAGGTACAGATTCCAGGCTCTGGACGATCTGATTACCAAGTGATTTACTTTTTACAGGGTCATCTTTTGCAAGACTCCATTTGCTTAAGAGAGAGTGGACATGGGCGTCAACATTCCCGTGCTGTAGCAGTTCTTGAACTGAATTGAAGAGATCGGTGCGGAGGTCTAATTGCCCACGTACACGCCCCAGTGCATACTCGGGGCTGGTCGCAACTTTGCCCTGCGATGCTACTAAGGTAGGCGAATTAGAGATCTCAAGACGGTCGTTGAAAAGGTGAGAAAGAATTTTAGTGTATGCGAGTTCGTGTTTAGGAACATGAGGCACGTCCGACGTTTCCGACTTCGACACTGGAACATTCCCTAAGAGTAAGCGAGTTGAAGGGGCAGGTGAGGAAGAGGCTTGCTGAATGAAGGCTATAATTTCATCAGATGATATACCAGTTGTGTCGCCGAGGACTCCACTCTGAACGGCGGGTCGAATCTCAGAGCCTCTTTGCTGCAGGGCGCTGACGATTTCAAGATAGAGGGGTAGCCACTTTGTTGTCCAACGATGGACTTGTTCAAGGACGATTACGCGCGTAGTAGATAGAGGAATGGCGTTGAGAATACGTGAGGGAAGCAGAGGAGTGAGTAAGGGAACGAATGTGAAAGAGACTCCATCTACAATTGGGAGTTTGGTTTCCCTCCCAAAAATCAGAACGACGGTATGGGGGTTGACAGCCCCTTGAGTTATCAGGGGATGCAGTGGGCGCCTGATGACTGATACAGTTTCCAAGGCTGCCGATTCATACGCCCTGAATAATTCTGCGAGTGTGGATTCATCGGCCGGCCCAGCCTCTGGAGAACTATGTAGCGACGTCACATGTTCTTTCATCAGGCCAGGAGAGGCAGGACGCTTCCCACCAAGCAGGAACGGGAGAATTTCATCTTCCGAGATTTCACGAAGTGATTCTTCATGGTTCCCCGTGAAGAATGCGTGAACCACGGCCTTCCTTTCCGTCCGTGCAAGCCTAGAGGCTAGAAGTGCGTTATCATGGGCCTGCTGGGTGGAAGATGACAGGAGAAAGAATGGAACGGCAGAACGGAGAAGGAAGACATCGGAGAGGTCATCTTTGAGAGCCACATGTAATACGACTGGTTGGACAGATATTTCTGCCAGGTGTAGCACCAGTCTCGTCAACACTTGGGTCTGTGATGTTGTAGTAAATGAGACCAGTCCCGAGGTCGAATTACGAAGGATAGTCGCCCCGGGATCAGCGCCGAAAGGCACCGCAAGGATACGAGGCTTGTGCTTGGATAATTTTTCCAGAGATTTATAATTCCCAGCGTAAGGAGACGCTGCTGGTGCGGTAGGCTGCGAATCTACCACAACATCAGAGGCTAAAAATGCAATACGCGCGACTGTCGATATAGTCGGCATGATGTTTTCCTGAAAACGAGTGGGCTTGGCGTTAAACGGTTACGGAGCTCGGATGAGTACTCACAATAAAAGGTGAAGAAAAGTGTACAGGGTAAAGAACCAAGGAACAGAACTACATCCCGGCTGGATTTAAGTATGAGGTTAGATTTGCGAGAAAGCACCTCATCCCTTTGCAACTGTTTGTTAATTACGACAATCTTATCAGATAATTCTAGCTATTGGCCCGGTGCTATCGGACTTGAGAGTATGCCATTTTGATGTGTACTACCCCGCCAACTCTAGTCTCTAATTGGAGTTCGTATGTAACTGACATCTGGCAGACTTTAACATACCGATCAGCACTAGTTACTCTCATTTAACAGTATGGACCTTCGCGCTGCGACCATTCACTGGTCCTGGTATTGAGATACCAAATATAGCGCTACATCATGGAATGTTTACACCCTCGAAAACATGAGATTTTTGCTCATGTACATTGGATCCCACCCACACGTCGAACAGGATTTGGGAGAGCCTCATCATACCAAAACCGGGCGACTGGTTACATCGTTTCTCTCTACTGTAAGCCCACGTCCTGGATCTCTTTAGGAATCGGATGGTCTAATCCTTGATCATAAATATAAACACAAGGTTGATTGTCCCCAAAGGATAGACGAATGCATCATCATTGCTATAATATTGAACATTCCCAACACCTTGTGTCCGGCGGTGGATACTCTGCAAGAATTTAGTGGCTCTGCATCCGGGAACAGTAAAAGGGCAATTACAGGTCTGCCCTATCACAACATCAAAGATACTTATAAAAGGAGCGATAACCAAAAATGTGCCTGCCTAGCCAAGGTTCCCCGCGCGTTCAGCGGTCCAAAAACTTGCGGTGCACCGTTCATCTTTATAACATGATATTCGAAATGCCTCGTGTCACAGAACTTTTCTCTAAAATTTGTGGTCTAGAGCCGTCCTAGCCATCCCGATGGTCCGATCTGTTGGCAACTTAAGCTCGGGGTGCCGCGATCAATCCTGCTGCTAGAGGCATCCACACGATTTGGTTGCATTGTATCAGAGATATATCGTTTACACCACCCCCCAGTCCCTTGGACATCGAGACGACGGGTATATCTATACAAGGAATGCACCCAAAGGCTGACGGAGTCCGAAGGAGTCATTGTATTTGCGGTTATGAGACTAGATTTGGCCACCTCCAGAGGTCTATTCCTGGCCTTTCTAGAAATATGAAGCAGGCGATGGATCTAAGGTGTACTGCTTAGCGTTATTCATCTTTCCCGCTATCTTCATCGTGCAGAAGCACGCAAACTATGTTACGGCATTTCTCAGTCGAAACATCTGGTTGTTTCGTTTGCCAGAAGGGACCTCCAGCAATAACTTGATACTAGCGAAACGCCCACTTCCATACTTTCAGTACTCCCAGCCGAGGGCACATATGGTACGTCTTTCCTCAATCACTCATTGAAACTACTTTCTCAAAGTTTTAGGCACCCTGTATCTTTACTGCAAGGTGGCCTGTGACTATGCTCAATCTAAAGGCATCGGCGTTCCTCCTTCCACAGTTCTCTGAGTACGGGTCCACCACCTTCATATCGATGCAGAGTCCAGAATTACATAGGCTGTGATTCAGGGCCTGTGTTACATGGTCCGGGGTCTTGGACAACAGCACTCAATGCAGCGGCGACTCCTCTCGCCCCCAGCGTGGCTAGTGTCATTGTATCTGTGAATGCGACTTCCTATCTAAATCCCTTAGCACTTAAATTTGTCCTCCCCACCTCTCAACAATATCTTTAAATTTCCAACCCGGGGATATCTAAGATGAAGATGACAACTGTGATTAAGGAAATAATTCTAGTTTGGAACATGTTCATCAAGAATAGTTCCCATACTTAAATCGACCACCCTAGCGCGAAACTATCATGTCTTTATCCTGGTCCCTATAGCTCAATTTTTTTATAGATATCCGCGCGCATAACGCGCCCTTACACACATACGTTCTCAAAATATGGTAAATGCCGTACCCTGTGCCTGTGTGATTATATATAAGAGTTTTAGGTATTCGTGCCCATGTATTTGGAAGTTGTTATATTCTCTCGTCGTTGCGATTGTGCTCATCATAACAATGCTTTTGAAAAGTAGTTACACAACTACATCCTCTAGTCTACGAGATCCACACTTCATCAGGGAGAACTTAATAACTTGTTAGGGAGCTGGATATACCATGCGAAGTCTAAAAGGTCATTAGCCTCCGAGCTGTGCCACAATTTTTTTTCCGCCCGACAAAAGGGTAGCTTCTTCTTGAGAAGTTCAGGGGAAAATGTCTCCTGGCGAAATGAAACAAATATAGTTTGGGTATCAGTTTTGTTTTGGGATAAGTGACTGGGAGAGGAAATGCAGTCTTAGTTGAAGAGGATTGCGATAGAGTTTTGTAAAGGGACAAGGAAGAGCTCAGTGTATTACTGCGGAGTAGATTGTGAACGGATGAGTAGCGGAGGAGTCAAAAGTGGCGAGAGGGGAGGTCTGAGAGCGATGAGGCAAGGATGGCGAGGCCTAGTCTCTGCGGTTTGATTGTTGTCTGTGTTGTCATACACAGGGTCGAGGAAATCTTGTCTAGCTTTCATATTCTTTGCTATGCAAGATTAAAGTGATGCAGTTCACTAGACCGAGATGGCAGGCAGCTGACGAGCTACATATACTTACTCACTTATCAGAAGATGCAGCTCAGACATGAACCTAGATTTCGGAGGCGTGGGAGCTGAAGGTCTCGAGGTAGAGTGGGTTTATTAAAGGTCATGAGCTGTATGGAGAAACAGGATGTTAATTCCGAGTCACGCGACCATTGAAGGTGCCCGCCGATCCGTTTGCCATCGAAGCGCGCAAGGCAAGGCACAAGGTAATTCGGACTACAAGTGGTACATGACGTCCCGGGAAAGATTAGTCATGGTCGTCCTGGTAGGAAAACCGTGGATGGGGAAACACTGGAGTTTTGGGTGGGGTCGTTTTTGTCTACGTGGGGGGTGGGGAACGCATTTTGGTATGTAGATCGCGTGGTGAGCTGTAGTTAAGCGGCTGTCAGGGTGGTTGCCTGGATGAGAAGAGAGGGTTCGGAGGAAGTTAGTCTCGAGACATCAGTCTTGGTCATAACTGTGATTCGGCTAAGAGCGTTGGGGGTCGGTTGTGTGGTGGTCGGGCGGACCGGCAACTGTAGGGTTGTGGATGAGGCATACCCGGATGGAGCAAGGGCGTTCGGGCCTCGAGTCTATTTCGCCGAGGTTTCCATTGCGGCAATTGTGGCGTGTTGTTGCTGTGGCTCAGGATTCCGGGAACCGAGACAAATTGAAGTGAGGAAAAACGGGGACGACTGTCTCGATGGTCATTGGTTATTGATTGTCATCGATCATGAAGAGACTTATCGGGACCATCAACGACAGGGAATTTTCCTGGATTTGGTATGATGGGTGTCCATCAGGGGCGGAATACGATTGCATTGTTATAGAACACGAGAAGTAAGTGACCGTTTGAAATGGTTAGAAGTCAGCAGGTCTGCAGCGTGTAAGTACGAAACAGACGGATCTATTGGCCTGTGTGAGTGTCAAAATCTTGTAATCGACTCAGCGTAGATAACTTCTGGAGTCTGTGGTGCTCTCCGCAATGAAGGTAAATTGTCTAAAGGAGCGTCGATGAACATGTTAAGTCCGAGACGTTTAGACGAGAAGAAAATTAGAGACTACGGGATCTGATGGGGTAAAAATGGGAGATTTCTGTGGAAGCTGAGAGATTACGGGTCTCGCCTGGCCATCTCCATGGATTGAAGACGCGTGGATGCTCAGGTGAAGGAAATTATCAGATCGCCCGGAGGATTACCTGATATGGAAGGACCCTGAGCTGCAAGATAATTTTCCATCAAAAAGCTTGTAGCAGGGCTCTCAGAAACCCATTCCTGTGGCAAATAGCCGCGACTCCTCCTTCCTCTCCTCCTGCCGCAATCCTGGATCTTTTCGTCTCCTCATGTTCAGTAGCACATTTAGATGGCAAAAAATCGTTTCTCTCGTGAGTTTCCACCATCCCATTCTCCTCCAGCGGCTCCGAATCAGTCACACGCGCACCGTTATCCAAATCGCCAGGGCCGGGCGCATGTTTTTTGTGCTTTTTGCACACAAGCAATCTCTCTTCTGCCGATCTAATATCTCTCACAATCTATCTACTCTTGTTTTATCTCGTATTCTCTTTTCCCCCCCTCCATCGTAACCTCAGTTGACTGACATGCGCCGTCGTCGTTTTCCAGAGCATACAAAACAGCAGACTCCCTCATCGCCTCCCTCCCATACCATAGGCGCCGTCGTAAGCTCATTCTCCATAGAAGACGACGAGGACAACGATATATGTCCTGTCTGCGATGGAGAGTGTACTTGCGACAACAAGCCGAGAGCTCCTGTTCCTATGCCACTCACCATGAGTCAGCTCAGTGCCCTCCACTCTGCGTCTACTTCACGATCCAATCTTTCATCGTCGATCCCAGTCCCTTCTCCCAAGCCTATCCTACCTTCATTGAAAATAAAACTCACTGTTCCGCAAAGTATGCTCGGCAAACGACGAGCCCCACCGCCCAATTCAAGCAAATCAAAGAATGCCGCAGAGACGACATTCGTCTCCGAAATCGGCGGAGAAAACAATTTCCCTCCACTCCCTGTTCCAGGAAAGCTGCTACCCCCTCCTCAACCATCTACATCGCAACTGTATCATGTACCACCACCAAAGCGCAGAGGTCGTCCTCCCAAGGCCGTCGTCGCTGCGCGCGAATTAGCCGCAAGATCGGCAACCGACGCCCACGCGGCAACCACATTGCAATCGCGTTCATCTCAATCACTCAACAAGCAGAAAAAACCACCCATCCCACGACTCCCTTCAAAGCTCAAAGGTGTCATCGCCAAAAAGGCCGCTTCATCGAAGCGGAGGCGGGTCGTTTCCAGCGACTCGTCAGAGCTTAGTGATGTTGACCATCATTACGACTTTGACGATGACGACGCCCAGTCGGTACAATTTCCGACTTTTGTTTCTGCATCCGCGCTCTCGTCGCGCGCATCGTCGTCCTCTGATTCGGACGACTCCCTTTCCGGCTTCGGTGATAGTGATTCATCGATCGAGGCTGAAGAAGAAAATTTCATACTCTCAGAGGTTCATGACCGGGCCCGTGTAAAGCGCGAGCTTTTAGGTGAGGAAGGCGCAAAGAAAAGAGATGCCCACAATGCGTGGGTTATTAGACCTAGAAAAAAGAGCGTTGGCCCTAGCGATGTAGAGATGGAAGTTGATAGCGACGCGACAGAGGATGAGGACGATGAAGAGGATGATGATGATGATGAAGAAGAAGAGACAGATGGTAGGGGGCCCGGCGCCGGATATGTGGGGGTGGCGACTGGGTGGTCTGAGGATGATGATGAATCAAGTTTTGATGCCGATCTGTTCTTTGCAAATCTATCCGACTCTGAGGGCAGTGGAGGGTCAACATCATCGAGCGGCGATGACGGGGGCGATGATGGTGATCATTCCGATCTTGAATCTATGACATTCGGGGAGGCATCCATTACTAGTCTACCACCGCAATATCAAGACAACCTTGCATTTGAGGTAACCGAAGGTTGGGATGGACAGATTTCTTTCACAAACGGTTTTACGGAAGGGCGAGGTATTCTGGACATGGACTTTGAAGCCAATGCTGCCCAGTTTGTAGCTGAAACGAGCGCATCCCCAAGCCACGAGAGCGATGTGGAGATGTCCACTACCGATGCTGATGACGGGGGATACGAACAAGACGCAGATGAGGGAGAAGGAGAAACAACAGACRAAGAACTTGTTGGGGATGATGACTTACCCAACGAACGTGCCATGAGGCTTTTCAGTCTCCCATTTAGTGTCTCTGCCATCAACCCTATGTCTACCATGAGTCCAACTGTGAGCCCGGGGCCACGGGATCGCATGCCGTTTGGTTCACGGAGCCTCGACTCACCGAAGCCGGCTGATATCTTATCGGGAAAAGTCTTTTGGGATTCGGATGACCATGATGAGTTTGAAGGTAGCGCGGCTCATAGTCACAGTCATTCATCCTCAAGTGGAGGAGGTGGGCCACGCACCGGCCACTTTGAACCTGTCAAAGAAAGCCGCCAGGCCATCATTGATGATACGCACAAAGAGGTTCCCTCCCCACATCCGAGATTCCGCCGTGGTAGAGAGTCATCGCTTGCCCACTACACTGCCGTATGTGATCTTTATCTCAACTCATTTACGTTCCTGATTAGTTGTGTATTTTAGGTTGGGCATCTACTCCGGAGGCATCTACTGGCACCCAAGAATCATCCGACTTTGTCTACGTCCAATCTAACTTCTTTCCAGCTTCCGACCACTGCCGAGGAAAATGCAACGACATCTCCTGAAATAGGCACCTCTGAGCTTGTCGATCTCAATGACGTCTTAGAAGCGTCGTTCCTAGACCCAGACCCTTCGGACTCGCATGGCATGTCTACCGAAAGCGATTCGCGCAAACAAAACAAGCATTTCAACCGTTGGGATATTATATCAGTAGGCGCATTCCGCCAGACTCGTGAAACGGGTGCGGTCCCCGATGGCACACCTGGGTGGGGCCCGGATAACCCAGCGTCTAATACCGATTACGGCAGTATGATGAAATCCAGCCCTCTAAGCACAATGCTTTGGCAAAACAAGGGCTCCAAACAACAGAAACAGGCGCGTAGGATGAATGTCGTTATCTCGCCTGTTATTCTTCCTGTGAAGGACCGCGATGGTGATCGCACCCCAACAAATGTCCCGCCTCACCACCCACCTCCTCAACAAAATTATAATAACCACCCACACAAAAGCCGTAAGGAGTTACGTAGGGAGCGTAAATTAAAGCGCAAAAGCTGTGGCCCTGTACACCACCAACAACACTACCAACACCATTTCCATCATCACCATCCCAACTCAAAAACCCGCAGCTCGAGTTCATCGCAGCGCACAAATTTCTTTTCTTCGGTTCCGCCATTAAATATTTAATCTGGTGTGCTCAAACCACGACCCCGAATCCCGCCTGCTGTCGTCTCCACTCACGCTCATTCTTGATCCAAACCATCAGTTTTGAAATCGTCCCTCTCATTTAATGTATCAGTTTTTTTTTTCATTCCTACGCCTTTTCAGCATTTCTCCTGACCATCCACCATCCACTTGCATCATTAACTACATTTCTCTGTCTCCCCAAACCCCCATCCATTCTTGAATCCGCAACTGTATTTGTGCCACGATAAATTGCTCGGCCTCGTTTCTTTTCGCCATGTTCTAGCCCATTCGTTATTTGTGGATACACTTGCTTTTACTCAGAAAAAGTCCCTGTTCAATCGGAGAGCCAAAGAAGTTCCTTGAGTTTAGTGTAGAGCAAATATACCCGGTTAGATTCTGATAGGTGAGGATAAATGATCCAAATGTGACATGTCGAGACCTTGTGACGTAGCCAAGTAAGTGTACTCGAGTAAGAACAACGAACATGGGTGTTACACCAGAAACATCCGTTTTCACCACACTCGCAGCGGAACTCGTAGCTGCGATCCTCGACTTCCTTGATGTACCTGCTCTCCTGCGATGTAAACAGGTAGGCATTAGCTCGATAGGTAGTCTAGATTTGTTGTGTGTTGATCAGGTATCAAATCTTGTAGGTCTCTCGTCTGTTGTTGTCAATGATAACCACATCCGTGGCTCTGCAATACAAAATCGAGCTATATGCTGCTAACCTCGTTGATGGGCCACCTAACTCTCTCACAAAATCTTCCCGTCTGAAAATGCTCAGAGCTCACCAGCGGGCATGGAACAACATCAACTGGTCAAGGACACAAGAGATCTATCTCACCGAGGCAGAAATGTCACCCGACCTCAGTGCTTGGGAGCTTACTGGCGGTATGTTAGGACTTGCGGCGGGGCGTCGACTACGATTCATCCAGTTGCCCTCTCTTCTTCGTGCGATTCCAGATGATGAATGGGTCATAGAGGATGTTGGTTTCGCTCTTAAGGATTTCGCAATGGATAAATCACAAGATCTTTTGGTTGTGATTGAGCAACCAGATACAACGATGTGTGTGGCGTGCGCTGTTCGCCTTTTTCACAATTTACAATTTAGTCCAGACTTCCTGCCTGTGTTTCCTTTCACCTGCGGACCCTTTCAGACGGCTCTCCTCATCCTCTTGCAAGTGTAAAGAACATTGTTCATCAAACCAAGCTATTTGATATCGCACAAGCGTGGCACGTAGTTCAGATATACTCAGACCATGTCGCGATTATGCTTCAGGCATTGGATACTGAGGACGAGGTCTTCAGTGAGATCATTTTCTGGAATTGGAAAACAGGTGATAAGAGGGCGGTTCGTGATAGATCAGCAATCTATGTTTTTTTCTGACTGCGACTTCAAAGACGGTCCAGGGTCCGGTTCAGGCTTATTGTTTCTTAACAGAAGACCTTGTTATGTTTGGCGTTTGCAGAGCACATGACCACGAAAGCCTTAAACCGGAACGCTTGAGCTTAGATGTATACAATATCAAAAAATCAGGAGTGCTCGACGTTGCCACCCCACCACTACGTTCGTTTCACTTACCTAATCTCTCGTCCAAGGAAATCGTACAAGATCCAGAGCTCTCTATCAGGACAGATTACGTCTCATCCAACGGTCTTTCGCGGAATCCTCATATCCCTTTTACCACTTCCTCAGATGACAGGCTCCTTGTTGTCACATGTAACGTCGGGCATCACCAGAAATCTTTCGCTCTTTTTGTCCTTCTTTCTACCGTTCTGGCGAAGGTCTCCTGTGCTCCCCTCCTCAACATCCCATGGGGCGACTGGGGCCCAATTTACACACGCATGATGGAGGTCGACCTTTCTGACGTCTGGTTTTGTTATGTACATGGCATGAAGGTCGTCATACCTTCTCCTTCCGAGCAATTTGTAGTCGAATTGATCGATTTCAGTCAACGGGGCCTTCGAAAAAGCTTGTATCCGCCTAACGAGAGCAATGACCTTATTACTCCAAGATACCTCATTGCGCCTACAGAGGTGGACACCACGGGGGAGATGTTTGAGGACAGTGTAACAACTTCGCTGCCATGTAGAATCCAGACATTCACATCCCCTGATCCAGAAGGAGGTCGAGAATTCATGTTGGCGGAGGACAGTTTGGTTTTGATTCGGGTACGTTCCTATCTTTCGTCGTATGTTGATCGAAATGAGATCCAGAACTAGGGACCGAATGAAAACGAATTGAATTTCATGGTGTTGTCCTTTTGATGGTCACAACCCCACGATACGAAAAGGCCCTTCACGCCTGACTGTGAAACCACCTGCCGGGTTCACAAACT
>CEMJ01394280.1:24399-36421 GCA_900068955.1 Clitocybe nebularis | reverse complement strand
TCGCGAAGGAGCAAGCACGTTTGTCCGACCATCCTGGGGATAAGGATGACCTATACATGGGTGTTAGTGATATGGCTAAGGAAATTATACCATACGAACATTTGAGTACCAATTCTTATTCCTGTTTTGGGCCGACAAAGCCTTAGTCACTATTATATTGTCTCAAACTATAGACGATTCATTCACCAAAGAGTTTTTTCCGGGTTGTTGCAAGGACATTTTCCCTTCCCTCCAGAACCCAAACACGCCGTATTCGTGAAGTCTCTTTTGAACCAATAATCTATGGCCCGAGAGATCGCAGCTCTGAGCGCTTCATCGTTGACATACGCATCGGCTCCCGGGACACCACCGTGCCAAGCGGCGGACATGGTCACTACGAGGTTATATCATGTTAACGAATGGATATCAGAGGCAGAAAACGTACTGATGCGGACCCAGTGAATCTGCGCTGGCCAATTTGCAAGGCGTGCGGCGCACCCGGTGGTATAGTCAACTTCGGAATCTGGCCATTTGCCATCGGGACCAAGTGACGAGAGCCTAGAAGTTCCACTGTTAGTCCAGTTTAATAGCGGTACCCGGCTATGGAAACCGACCAAGCTGAGATGTCACCATCACGGTCACTTAATTCGTTGATGATAGAGCCAATACGACGTTCGCGTATGATCTCGATAGATGATGCCCGTTTATACGAGTGGTGAGGGGATGGTGCGTGTGCTAATGGGGAGCGCGAAGATATAGACGATAATGAGGAGTGGTGCCTAAAACCGTGGCGGCGGCCCCGTGGGCCGAGCGCACCAAAGGCTTGAAGAAAAAGAATGTGAGTGTAAAAAATGAGTGTGAGGATAGGGCCCTTCATTGGGTCTTCTACAAGGTTCACCACAAGTATGGTTGGAAGATCACCGTCACCGTCCAGACTTATAAGTAGGGGGGCTGACTAGAGGCTGACATATGGGACTAAACCAGGGGACGTGTATCATCTGTGGCTCTCCTCCCGCACAACATATGGATATTGCACGATATAAGAATTATCCACCTGAGATGGGGTGTTTCTGTTCAGGGGATGTGGTTTAAATGACAAGGTATGAGGACTCGAGTAGCAGTGGACAACGTCTATTGAGAGGTAATAATTATCAAAAATTGAATTTCCACACACCTTCTGGTGCCCATCATCCGATCAGCATGACCGCACGGCGGCACTGCTCTAGAAAAAAGGTAAAATGGCATAGTTTCTTCGCAAGTGTTGACGGGGCCGGGGGTGCCGTCTATTTGTAAACTCAATGCCCGCATGATTGCCCGGTATACAGGAAACCCTTTCGGCTTTGTTTAGCAAAATGGACATCCACTGTGTCCAGAGATAAGAATAGCACAAGGTAGGTGGCAGTGGGTCCTGGGAGCCTCTCGTGAGTTATGTGAGGTAGTATCTGAGCACAGCAGGCACGTGCCACCGACGAGATCACTTACTACAAATTACCAAATGACCTGGCCCCTCGATGGCAACTTGTACAACAACGATATGATATTCAATACTGCAACCCAGCGATCATTACGGTGCTTAACCCCGAACTCCACGCTCAAGGGCGTCCCTACCCGAGATACCTTGAATCCATCAGTCCATAGGCGATCGGTCAAATTGACATGACTGCGCCGCGCAATACCGTCTATAAATATGTGTTTTACATCCGGGTCTACTGCACAGCCTACCATTCCAACAAATAATTTGGTTGCCCTTTCACGCCTGCCCACACTCAAAGTGAAATGGCCTTCGAATCCAACATCCCAGTGTCGCGGACGTCCACGAGATCATCATCAAACTCGATATATACGTCCTATACCACCGTCTCGTCAAGCACAATCCCGGGACCTGGGGCCCTTGGAGGAAAGGCTATCCTCGCTCTTGGGAAATTCACCCTGCGACAGATTGGTAATATTATAATACGTTGGAAGGGGGAGGGTGGTGGGGACAGCGGGAGCGTCAATGCACGACCAGCAAGTGCGCATGGAAATCCTCTGGAGCCGCTAGGGTATGTTACTTTTCTCATTGATAGCCAGATTTGGATTTAGACCCTTCTAGAGTTGATGTGACGAGCCTCTCGCTCTCAAGAACATCGTCAAGAACATCGTCAAAAACATCATCAGAGTTATCATCCTACACTACCACCTCGTCAAGGACCATCCCAGGCCCCGGTGCACTCGGGGGTAAGGCTATCCTTGCTCTCGGAAAATTTACCCTACGACAATTCGAAACTATCATGATACATCACCAGATGAGGTCTTTCCTTACCATCTTTCCGCATCAGGATGATGGCGTTGGAGCTATTGATAACGCGCGACTTACAAAAGTGTATAGCGAGGTTCTAGAACTCACAAGGCATATATGTATAATTCCAATGTCAACTGCTACATTAAACATCAGCTCAGGCCCGGGATGTACCCCGACAATATTCGGAAACCGGCGCTCAAACTTCTTCAGACGCAAATCACAAACCGACAAACCCGCAGTCTAGTTCGCTGTCTTGAGACATGGGAATATATTGAAACCATTATGTTTTTGGCAGGCATGATGAATTATGCATTCCCAACATTGTCAGAGCCCGAGTAAGTGAAACAACACGTTATATCCTCACCTATCCAGCTGAACTGGGTCTTAGATGGATAGAGAACTGGACATTTGATAAGACGTTTAGTTGCTTTATTAGCGGGGTGCCCGGAAATGGAGCTCTTTTGGAGTTTACAACCGAAGTCGCCGCCATGTTTCCCCCGGAGTTGCCGGAAACTGTCAGCCGAGGAACATTCTACTTAGACTTGCCATTCAACACAATAAGTCCCGACAAGCAAATCGAGCAGAGTCTTCGTGATGTGAGTCTGATAAACGTGTTCCTTTTGGTGTCCTCGATGCTAATCTAGTTCTTTCCTGACAGGCGAAAATCAAGATGTCAGAACGAGTCAACGTGAGAAAAACTACCCCATTTACTAACACAAATAAAATGTATTGAACCCCCAGGTCTTGATTCTCGGATCAGACGACTCAAGCAAGCCCTCCATACTAAGAGTTAGTGGATCTTCGCCATTATATCTCTGGCCCTCATTACTTTCTTAATCTTCAGGAAATGCGCCAAAAATACCCAGTCGGCGTACGGCCAGCCAGAGAAATCGAAGCGTATCGCCAACTAGTTCTTAAAGATATCCTACAAGGCATCAGCAAACTCATTGATGCGATGGAGAACGTAGATCTGGGGGCCCTAGAAAATAACCTTGCAGACGTGACCCTTATTCGTGACTACACTTTTGTCCCGATCCCTGCTGGTGTTGGCTTCCCCTTGGAGCTCCACAAACCTTTATGCTCAATTTGGAGTGATCCTGCCACGCAGCGGTTCTGGAATCGAGCGGATAAAACTAGCTTTCCGGCAAAGTCAGTATCTCTGATCGTGATTCAGCCACAAACCTGACATGGCTTTGATTACACAGCGTAGCTTATTTTCTTTCCGCGCTTGATCGGATCTTCGAGCCAACATATCTACCAACTGAGATTGACATCTCAAATTGCAGTTCACATCCATCAGGGGTAACAGAGACTGTATTTAATCTACGACTTCCGGGTTGGCAGGTAAATATGATCGATGTGGGTGACCTCTGGCAAAGGAGCGAGCGACGTAAATGGATGCATCAATTCCAAGGCGTCAGTATGATCATTTTGATTGCTGATCTTACCGGATACGACCGATGGATGGGGGACATAGTGAGTTTCTCAAGTGCCGGGCTTTTGCATGTCTTTGATCCCCGAGTTCTTAGGAAGGATTGCAAATGCAAACTGACATGGCACGATATGATTATGTTTGTAACTTGCAATGGTTTAAGAGCACTCCGATAGTCAGCAGCTTGGCTCATGCTGAAGAATACAATCTAAACTCCATTAATCACAGCTCCTAATACTGGACAATCTCAAGTTATTCGAAGAAAAGATCAAAATGCGAGACATACATGATTTTTTTCCAGTATGTTGCAACTTTCAATGTTATAATATAGAAGATCAACAGTCCCAGGACTACACTGGCCAACCAGGTGATGCCCGTGCAGGATGTGATTATTTTAAGCGGCGTTTCTCGAAATTGGCGAAAGGATCAGCAAAGATACGTGAGGTATATATCCAGTAAGTATATTCATTCGACAGTTATCATCCTGGGCATTCACCACAATGCCACTAGCACAAGGGCCGGCCCTTCAGATGCCTCAATGCCTCGAGTAATCATGGCGGCAATTGAAGGTTCGTATCATACTTGATGGATGACTTTGAATGACCGAGTCTGCCCCTCTATAGAGTCAGTCGTTTTCCCCACGCGCCAATAAGCTCTCAACCCCACTTTAATTAATCTAGTGCCGTCTTGATGAGGAATCTATGGGCAATGGGAATCGACAATGGGCACCTTAGGTCAGCAGCGGCTAATACTTTTAATATAACCAGCACTTCCAGCAGACGACGGCTCGCCTGAGCGAGGAGAGCTGCCCGATGGCCTGGGGTCCCATCCCTCACAACTGGGACAAGAAGTAATTTGAAGTCATGTATTACTAGTCTGTCTCCTGGCCTTACCGCGCGTCTGGCTTGCTCTCGATTCAGATACAATATGGTTTAATGTACCTCTGTGTAACCTGAGTTAGTGAGTGGCTATCTACACTCATATCTAGAAGTTGGGCTCGCCAGACTATCTTATGAGCTATATCTGTCATCGACAAGTTGTGTCCAGGTTTCCTCGTACCCTGTGTTGGCAGTGTCTAGGTCCACTACACAGCCCAACACATCAACACATATCCTGTTCCCTTTTCATGCCCGCCCATATCTAAAGTGAAATGGCCTCCGAATTTGACGTTAAAATCCCATGGACACTTACTACGTGCAAAAAATCTAGTCATACGGTGAAAATTAACTATACGGTCAATTAATAGCTAATTGCAGGACCACATCTTTGCCGCAAGCACGCCTACTACAGTAGGCAAACGAACGCGGGGAAGACCGCGTCCAGGATGTTGGGAACTAATTGCTCTCAACCTGGACAAGAAGTAACTGGAAGGCATGTATTTTCTTCTGCCTGTCTTTCTCTTCACGAGGTTTGTAGCATTATCATGGGTTTCGCATACTCAACCGAGCCGCTGGGCGATGAGGTTCAAGACGAAACTTTGCGGAAGATTTAAACATGAAATCGACGACGGTGGAATAATCGGGCCGAGCACCGTCTGATTATAGGATTACAAGTTATACACAAATAAACAGAATGCTACTAGTCAAGAGTCCCAGATGGCACCAAACGCTGGTATACCTCTACTCAACATTCCGTAGACGACCTTTTCTGTCAGCTTCTGGTTGGATATAATCACGACTGCTTCTGCATCGAACCCTTTGACAATACGGTGAGTCAACTTGACCATATCTGGCTTCCCGTGGGTCCGGGTGTCTAATTCCGCATTGTCAATGGGATTACAATGATACTCGAAGAAAGACCGGCGTACTATAGATGACAGCATCTGGCGCAGCATAGATAATAGAGTCCACCAGTTTGTCCCCAAACGTCTCGCGGACATTAGGCGCGGTCCAAAGCAGGCGGATTGGTATTCTCTTCTCCAAGATCGCGGGCATACATGGTCCAATGCCTGACCCAGTCGCGACGATAACTAGGCGACGAAACAATGGCACGATACGTATTACGCCATAAGTGGGCACACCCCGTACCCATATCTTTGTGGGCGGATTTGCGATTTGTCTGGCTGTCCAATCACCGGCTTTGCTGACGACGAGAGAAAACCCCCTCATACCCGGTTCCGGCACGGTCGCGAAACCGTGCCATTCTGTCCAGGGCCTGTCTGATAACCTCACAAAGCTTCCGGTCTTTGGTGTAACTTTGGACACCGTTGAGTATGCTAAATAAAGACCGATATAGGTTTACCATAATCAAAGTATAACCGCACAGCATGCGCTGACAGCAACTCGCTTTGTACTGAGACCCTCCGCAGTCTAATCCACGGTAGGATAAGAGAAACTGGGATTTCGGGATGTTGATTAAGTGGCCTCAACATGGTGGCTTTTCACTTACGAGTCATCACCAAAATTAGCCAGAACGGTGCTGAAGAAACTAGGACCCCCCCAAGGGCCTGGTCGGGTGTTTTCCAGTCGTTGGTAAGTGAAATAACCTGAGGTATTGAATAAGTAGAAATCATATCTCAGAGTTGCTCTAAACCTACCTGAATCCAGACTAATGCTGTAGCGGCCCAACCCATGAGGCGATGTGATATCTCAAACCCATCATGGTGTATCCGCCGAAA
This sequence comes from Clitocybe nebularis, assembly GCA_900068955.1. Taxonomy (NCBI): domain Eukaryota; kingdom Fungi; phylum Basidiomycota; class Agaricomycetes; order Agaricales; family Clitocybaceae; genus Clitocybe; species Clitocybe nebularis. The sequence continues at coordinate 30,112 of CEMJ01394280.1, read as the reverse complement.
CATGGGATGAGCTAGAACAAGAATTCCAAGTAAGAGCGCGAGGATGATATATGTCACACTGATCGTGGTCATGGATATCTAATATCGCCTAAGCCCACTAACCATCAAAGGTAAGTACCCATACCTTATCATGGTCATTATATTCCTTCGTTGCTCTTGTGGTGAAGAGGATCAACCACAAGACACCCGAAACTCCACACCCCGAATGTAAGCCTCCGATATGATACACTCGTGCACAAACGCTGCGAATGCACAAAGGCCATCTAAATCTCTATAAGCTTCCGCACATAAGATCAAGCCCAAAAGCTCTCACGATGATGGAACCGATGTGAAAACCGTGAAGAACATGTCAATAACATAGTCTTGGCGCATGAGAATAGCGACGAAGAGGTTTGCAACGACAATCCTTCCGACTTGGAGACTATTTGACCCCTGTATCGCAACGGAAATAAAAATGGCGACATTAGTAACAAAAACTACGCCGAACAAACGGCGATAGAGGTAGAGAATCTGGTGGCGGAGATTGCGCATGAATCTCCCCTGGGACTTGTCTGGTAAAACGTCATCCATATACCCGGACCAAGAAAAGGTTTGATCCTCAAGAGTGGAAGGCTCAGTCTTCCCTTTTCCATCAAAAGAAAGGCTGGAGGCTGTATCGGGATATGTGTGTTTACTAATAGTTAAATTTGGGTCAGAGCTATTTTGGGACGTTGGGACGGTAATGGAAGCAATGGATGGAGCGTCTCGTTTCTTTACCACCCGGGTGCGCTTGTCGCCGTCGTGGATATGAATCAGCTGGGGTATTGCCGGTGCCGATTCGGTTGCCTGTGAAGAAAGAGCCATTTTTCGTAAAACCCTTTTATCGGTCTTACCATTCCTATTGGGAGGGGGTAAAACATATCAGAAACAATAAAAGATCGGCTACCATGAACTCACGATGTTTCCGGGATTTGATCTAGCCGGGTGAACTTAGTTGGAACGGCATAATAAGGCTGAACTCGCGCAGCTGCGGCTTGAACATCTGCCATGTTTACAGAGGTGGGGGTAAAGAACCCCCAAAGCTCCTCATTAACAAGAATTGCCGTTGCCGCTTTCACTCCTGGACATGTCTTGAAGTAACATCAGCGACGCGCTCTACTGCCCAGGATCACATAGCAGTCTACCTCCATCGCAGAGGCCACGCCATCCAACTCAACGCGGAAGCCCTTGCAAAGATATGTTAGGCCAAACTTGAATGGTCAGTCTCCAGACCCTTACCTTAACTTTGACCTGGTCATCCACCCTTCCTAGATGTTCTAGGTCTCCGTATGGGTTCCAACGTCTGTTGGGGTTGTTAGATCGCTGCTAAATACCTCAAACATAACCCACCCGAGATCACCAGTGTTGAACATGACTGAGCTGAATTCATATTGGTAAGTCAATATAACTGTGATAGAGATAAATGAGTCTGGCCTATCATTCAGGAAAGGATCAAGCTTGTATTTATCTGCCGTCTTTTCAGGCAGGTTCAGATACCCCCTTGTTATGCCAGAACCGCCAGCCCACATGACACCCACATCCCCAACGCTGACGTGTTTCATCTGTTCATCCAGCACATAAACAGTATTATTCGGAGTCGGTCCCCCAATCCCGAGGGGTTTTTGTGAAGTGTACAATTGCATAGTATTGACAATTGTAACCTGAAATGTTATTTATTCGTACAAGTGAAATAATATCAATTCGTAGAGAAGGCGGACCCCGGTAGGGCCGCAACAGTTGCAAAACGAAACGGTCTTTGACCAATTATCGGCCAAGGCTGTAAACTTGGAATCAGGAAACTGGTCACGAATAGACTGTTTGTTACACCTACATTTAGGGCAAGGTTCCCCAGCAACTGCGACAGTCTTGATGGTCGGATAATCAGATGGGTTGTGGGAGGCCAGCATCGAGGGTGTGGCAATGACAACATTGACAGTTTTCATAGTTGCACGCCATTCTTGAGACGTTTTCCCCCGTAATACAAGGGTACTCCCATTGCATAGGCTACCCAAAATCTCCTAGAAGCACAGAAAGTCAGATGTCATTATTCACTGAGAGAAAATACTATACCCATGCTGCCATATCAAAGGAGATATTCATCAGCTGCGAAACCCTAATGCCATGGCGCATTCCCAGGTCCCCTGGTGCGAGGCATACAACTTTTGAGAGAGGGTTTCAGATACCGACGGAAAATCTGTGTCGGTAAAGCACTCACGGTTGGTAACATTTTTATGCATTACATCAACGCCTTTTGGAATACCCGTAGTGCCTAGTAAAGAATGATCAATGAAAATCGGCGCATACAATACGAAAGTTAATTACCACTTGTGTAGATGATATAGGCGCTGTGGCCGGGATTGGATAGGTCATCGGGTTTCTCGCAGTGCGTAGAGGAAAGAGAAGTACATAAAGAGTCTTCAAGACATAAAGTTGGAAAGTCGTCGGTTCGTTGGGAGAATTTACGCTGACAAAGAAAGAGAGAAGATTCGGAGTCCTTGAATGCATGGGAGAGGGTACTGTCGGATACGATGTTCCCATCCAGTGGCACATACGCTGCGCCCGCTTTAAGGACACCGAAGATAGCAATGACCATGAAAATGGAACGCTCGACAAGGAGGCAAATGCGGGCTGTTGGTGCGACTCCCATAGTGCGTAGGCGAACTGCTAGGCAATTCGCTTGATGATTAAGTTCAGAAAAAGATATTTTTTTCTGAGAGTCTTCAACGGCGATGGTGTCCGGGTATTGGCTAGCATAGAACTCGAATGCGTGGTGGATGCAATGAAAGGGGGGGTCGAGGTGTTTTCCAAGGCCGAACTTGGGAAATTGCAGCCTATCGTTGGGTGCGAGAGTGGAAAGTGTGCTGGGTTCAAAAGCTCTTGGCTTCATGATTATGCGTTATCTAGAGCGGATCTCGTTTGAGATGTATGGTGACATTGTTACTCTTATATGCTGAGGGGGTTGGTATACTTAGACACGATGTGTTGGCACCGATAAAGTGCCGTCTCAACATCCCTTCAGGAGATATGGACAAGGGCTGTAGACAAAAGGGTCACAAAACTAGGTAAAAGATGTGATGCTCTCTACCTTGAACCATGTGGTTGCATGAACGAAGACGACGTTTCCCTAGTCAGATTGATCCTGGATTACAGCGATAGCAGTATCCACGAAACGTGCTTCAGGAAATGCATGGGCCTTCCCTGAGGCCCTGCTCAGAGACAGTCTCTCCGATCTTGCAGGGCGGTGATAAAACAATATTCCAACCGCGTGGTGGCACAGGTCCAAGGGGGCGCCTGACTTAGGTGCTGTCAGTGGCAAACCATAATGAAATGGATGGCTGTTTACAATACTATGTGGTCCCATGTGGGGATTAAGAATATTGTGGTTTACTACCTGAGCTGTTGAATACTCCAGTAGACGATATTTTAAGAATTAGCCAAAATGATCACTTACCCTCACGAGGTCTCGGCCAGACTGCCACTAGGAGCTACTAGTAGTGGCTTTTTGGTCCGAAATCAGGTCACGACTAAGAAGGCGGTAAATATTCAACAAAATGGAATGGCAGACACTGGAAACAAGGCGGAGGGAAGCATAGAAGATGTGATGAACATTATGCACCTTCTTTGAAAGAAACATTTCTCTCACGGACGAAGCTTTTGTCTGATCGCCATGGCGTAATTATCAGGCCTTCTTCCCTACGTGGTGTAAGCCTAGTCGTCTCGAGAGTCAATGTGGTTGTCTTCTTGATCAACGTTGGAGGAACTGTCACCCCCCGCGCGTTACATGACGTAAACCTCGGAGTTTCCAGCATCGGGTACTATAGCCTTGTCGACAAGTCGCAACGTCGACAACCTCAGATCTCCATATGCACCAACGGAAATATAGAACCACGTGGGAGAATATGGAAAGAAACGCATAGGGGGAGGAGCACCATCCCAATAAGAATGGTTTACACAAAGCTCCCGAAGGTTTTATTATTGTAGTCAGTGACAGAGGATGAATGGTATTGCCGGGTTGGTGATAGAAGTGACCGGTACAGATGGATAAAGCAATTAGCAGAATCTATAAAAGAAAGCATCAAAGTATCGACCATTGAAGGTCATTTATCGGAACCTCTGACATTTACCAACAGATTTCTGCCAGGAATCTCGGGAGGCGCGCCTATTAAGATGCAAATAAAGCCACCAAACTAATAAGTGAGGGGAGTAAAATCAAACACAAAACTTGCCTTGAGATATATTCCATCCTACTTCATACTTGATTGTATCAAGAGTTATCCGGCCATCTGGGGCTACTTTTCTGAATTTCACGTTTATGAGTAGGGCGAGCCCTGTTAGAAATCAAGGTTAGATATAATTACACACTCAGGATCTCCACATTCTTAACTTTGACTTCTCCCTCTTTAAATCTGGTTTTTTCCTGATGTTGGACTGCAAAATCAGCACCCTGATTTCAACATCAAGTTCGTCCTGCTAATCGAGTACCGTACTTGGCAGCACCGATGTCAGTCTTTGGTTTTTGTAAGCCGTGTTCTTTCCCCTCGGTATTGGCCCGGGTTCTTTATCGCGCGTTCAGCATTAGTGATTGACGTTTGACGTTCTGACTAAGTGGCTCATATTTTAGAATGGTATAAGATTGTGGGGTTAGAGAGAGACTGACAATTTGATCCCGCAAATTAATTTTGTAATCCATGGCCTTCCAATCTATTATCCGGCAACCTTGTTTACTTGTCTGTCTTGACGCGAAGGTCCCCCTGAACAGTGTGGGAAGGAGGTATCGGGAAGTATTTTATCAGCTCCAATTTTTGTTTGCGGTGGAAGCCGTCCAATCCAGTGAGGGGGTTAGCAACTTGATCGCGCCAGAGGTGCAATTGCGAAAGACTTTGACGGTGTATTTTTTCACTGATTTTGCGGCTGAGACCGGTAACAAAACGACAACACCAAGTATGAGAGCCGGCGGGCAGAAAAACAAGTCAGACATCAGTATGTATGGCTACTTATAGCATGTGTTGCTCGGCGGAGTCGTCTTGGAGATTCTATAATTTCCCATCTCCCGGACGTTTTCTTCGGCTTTGAGCATCGACATGGCCGACAAAATGTTTCAGGCGCAAATGAGGTTCATCATTAGTACCCGACAACATATCAAGAAAAACAATAGACTCATTGGGCCAATACTACTTCAAACTCGGAACAGATAGACCAACTAGACCAGGGGGATGTATACTTGTAGCCACTTTCCAACGTAATGTAAGACCGATATATGATATACAGGCCTCAAACTATTCGGTCCAGATGAAGCGCTTCCATTCAGAAGACTGGCTAAAGAGGGCCGTTGGAAGCGCTGCAAATCCGAGTTCATTGTGTCATGCTTTGAGCTAGGATTTAAAATTTGGACTCAGCTACGCCCATCATCGCAGTGATAGATGCCAAAAGAAAAACCCTCAATCTGTATAGGCCGGGCTCTCATACCGCGAACTGGGGATATACTATACGATCATGGTTCATATGACGACTGGCAGCAAGCCACCAGTAATAGCCAGTTGAAACATCCAGTGGGTCCAAACTTGAACAGACTCAGGTCCATGAATCTCAAACTATAGATAGGCGGTGCCCGGAAGATTTTTGAAGTGATTGATCGGAGATAAGGCTCAGCGTTCGTCACTTATTAGATCTGCGCATGATTAGTGGCATTTTCGTT
>CEMJ01394278.1:31214-41336 GCA_900068955.1 Clitocybe nebularis | reverse complement strand
ACTGCGATCAAAGTCCCTCGATGTTGCTACAGCTGTTTCTTATCTGCACTCAAATGACGTCGTTCACGGAGATATAAAGGGGGTAGGTTATTCTTGCCACTCCTGGTGCGGGGATTCCTCGCTAATTATAGGCCGTTGAAGGCAAATGTATTGGTCGACGATTCGGGAAGGGCCCGTCTATCAGACTTTGGTCTCTCAGCCATCACCGATCCTGAGATCTTGAGCTGGACCTCACACTCTTGTGCAGCCTCTAAAGGAGGTTCCGTCAGATGGCAAGCGCCTGAGCTGTTTGACCTGGAGACCGATGATATCGTTCTCAATCACAAGCCCAGTGATGTATATGCCTTGTCCTGTGTGTGTTACGAAGTAAGTGGCTATGTCTTCTGAATCCTCAAGTTAACAAACGTGCCATAGATTTTCACTGGAAATATTCCTTTTTATGAATTCGTTCGTGAATCTTCTGTCATACATCAGCTCAAACAAGGGAAAAAGCCATCCCTCCCGTCTCAATCCAGCCACCATGGTCGGAATGGGGTTCGACTGATGATATCTGTACATTGATGCAGAATGCATGGAATACTGATCCTGCAGGCCGCCCGATCGCAGATGAATTTATAACCCAGCTTACCGTATATACAGATATTCCTTCCCAAACTGCCACCACTCGATGGGACTATGCTTTTCGACACAGCGCCGACTCGCATCTCCCCTCGGGACTGGTCTTTGGTGAGGACTAAATGTAAATTCAAGTAACATGATGTAATTGGTCGTCTACTGAATATCTATTCGAAATTCCACTTTCTTGCGGCAACCCCATAATCCAAACAAAACATTCTGAATTAATTGAATTGGCGTCTAAGGTAAGGTATAAGTCGATCCCAGACGTCCCTTCGCGAAACTTAATCCTCCCATATATCCGGAACTCTTAACCGTACAGGTGGGATGGTCTATGTGTCGTCTTCCCAATTATCTGGAACAGTCTCTTTCCCATTCCCGTCTGGATTTTGGGGAGCGGTTGGCTGCGAGGTATTATCTGGCGTAGATGTACGGGTGACCCTTGCGCTTGCCGTTGGCCTCGTGGCGCTAGCTTTGGGGGCCGGGGATGGAGTCGGGGTAGTGGATGTTGGTCGTGACATGGATGATCCCCAACTCTGCTGTGTGGAACCGGATCCAACAAGAGCTGGCCTTGGTGAAGACGACCCTACATTAGTTCGCCAAAGTTGGCCAGCACCCTGAGTGCTTCGAAAGTCTGCAAGTTTCCCAAGATTGGGTGCTGATGTGATGGCGCTCGATAGCAGGGGTGTTGGAATGCGGGTATCCAGCCGGCGCAGGAGCCGGACACTGGAATAAGTGTCAGAGGGATCAGAGTGATATTAATGGGAACTAACCTTCGATGAGGTTCTTGATCCACCATCTGCGTATCCATTCTGTAGATACCTGCGAGCTGTAGATGGAATATTATTGGGAGCCCTCGACAATATAGAAAGGTGTCATTATACGTACGTCATGAACGAACTTTCTCCGGTCGGGAGGCATGTGTGGCAGAACTTGCGTTTTCTTGTCAGAAGAAACAAACCTATAAGATGATTACGCGATAAGTGGTTTGATGTATATCGAAGACAGAAACGAGCGTACTCAGCAAAGGCTTTCTCGACGATTCCCAAAAACTTTGCATTTGCCTTTGCAAATGTCGTCAACTCCTCAGAGTAGGAAACAATGGATGCTTTCTCTCGGGATTCGGCGTTAATCCCTAAGGCATCTGCTAATCTAGCATTCCTCTTTGCAATACTACACTCGTTATTGCATTTGGGTGCAGTTTGAGGCGGCCCAGCCGGGCCTGACGTGCTTCGCCCACAATGGACTGACTGGCGGATGCGTCCACAGGGACACGTTAACGCAATGAGGGACTGGCACGGATCGTCTTCCGGGCAAGTAGATGGCGCGTGGCATGCACGTGTACAAGCATGATGAGCAGGCAAGCTGTGTCAGGAACTAGTGTAAGCGTGCGTATATTACAGTTCGAGGAAGCCAACATACCAGAGCCTGCGAGATTTGCCGCAAGGTGCTGAGCAACTTCCACAGTCATCGCCATGGCAGAGACGTTCACATTGATGGAATCCACAAGCCATCAATCTTTGAAAGGAAAGATATATGTAAATAATGTTGGACACGAATGGAGAGGGAGATATGATTAACTTACTTGCCACAAGCACTTCCACAAGAGACCTTGTCGTTTTCTAGGGAACATTTAACATTTCCTACCATCTTTTTTCCACATGCACACTTTTTAGTTGCTAGGAATGGACAAGGGGGACATAACGATGGCTCTTCATGGCACGTATGCTGAGTACGAGGGTGGCCACAAGGAGGCGGGGGGCGAGGGCACTGATAGTTACAGCGCATTTGCGTTCCACATGGGATAGGAGGTTCAAGGACTGTGCGACCGCAATAGCAAATCATCTGTAAAACCCATCAGCATGGGATACGGAGAACGCTCGAAATGCGAATCACCTCTTCGAAAGAACTTCTCAAACACGGCGGGCAAATACCTCTATGATCCCTCTCCTCGCATTCGTGGATCCCACAACTAAGGAGCTTGCCACAAACCAAATCACATTCATGCAACCCCCCTCTTTCTTCTCCCATTCCTGAATCCGCACCACCGGTACGCTTTTTCCCTTTCTTCCCAACACCAATAGATAACGATGCAAGCGGACAACACACCCGTCTACATTGATGTTTCCCACAAGCTCGAAGTGCTGTACAAGGCTTATTGCAAAGTATTTCCACCTCCCCACCAACATCGCCCTCCGATGCATGGAGCTCAAAACATCTGATACTCCTTGTAGTACCACCGCACCTGCAAGGCCTCACAATAGATACAGTGCATGGGGGGCATACTCCTGTATGACATTTTGCTGTACAGAGATGTTCGCAATCAGGACGGGGCTTTGAGCACGTGGATGTGCAGGTGGGAATCGGGGACGTGCAGTGAGTGCGAGCAGGGAACGTGGTTGGATTTGTTTCAGCAACGGTAGAAGAAGGCGAGGCAATGGGATGCGTTCCACAGGGGCAAAACTTGACCTTTTCAGGAGATTCTGGACATATCGCAGGTCGGTGAGAGGGCGGGTGGCATGTTTGACGACATTTATGAACTCCACAATCAAATGACCTGTGATCCCCAAGGTAAATGTATGGGTAAAGGATTACGGTATGCATATACTTGCCTTTCGCAGATGTTCTTACACCCGAACCTTCCTATCCACTCTCCTTCGTCCTCGACAGAACATATTATCTCTTTGCCTTCACTACACATAGTTTCCTTTTCTTCTTTCCCACACCAACATTTGACAGTTTCCCTGATAACACAGTCCCCACAGTCGCCTTCATGGCACACCCGTTCACAGAAGTGTCTCTTGCATCCAAGTTGACGCCCACAAACACTCCCACAAGAAAGATCCTTTCCTCTACCTTTGATGCCCTTCCCCTGGTCTGCTCCACAACGGAACGAAAGCACCTTCTTTTGTGGACAATAACACTCGAGACGTGTGATGACTTGACAAGGTGGGCAAGGGCCTGGGTGACAGGATAACTGACATGGATGTCCACATCCACTCTCACGTATCCGCGAGCAAGGATTTGCACATGAATGTGGAGTGGCAAGGCGTGGAGGTTTCGGTTCTGGTGTAGAGTTACAGAAACACCTGGAAAAATATAAATTAGGATATTGTAAATGATGCAATGCATACTCACCAATACCCTGAGGGAACGACTTCTCGCTTCGCCTGACAACCGGGGCATCGCCATTCCCCTTTATGACCTGTTTCACCTCTGACTCTCCATGCATCTGCAACGTCTTTGACACTTTTTGTCGCCCAAGAACCGATGCATTTGACATGAAAGGTCGTCCAGCAATATTGCTGTTCTTCTCCAGGGCTATCAACGGCTCTAATAATCGGGATCGAGGGAGAACATGACCATGTCGGTTGAGCAGGGTGTATAGATGAAAAGCAGATGGGACAGTCAGGGTACGGTGGTGTGCTGAGTGCATGGCTAAGGGTCGAAGTCAGATCATCCGGAACGACCACCCCGCGAGATCCCTGATTTCTAGATCTATATCTATCGCTGGGTCTGCTTGCACCTGACGAACGGGGTGCAGAGCTAGCTTCCGTGAGGCCTGTGTTGAATCCGGCACCACGCCGAGTTCTCCCACCGCCATGATTATGGTGTCTAGGATCGCCATTCCCGCCATTTACAGAAGGCGCATTTGATGAGGTAGAGGTAGACGCTGTAGCTGTATTGTCTGTAGCCTTAGGGCCATTGCCATTCCTACGTCTGTTATTCCGCGTCCGAGGTGCTGGAACAACGCTATCGGTGCTAGTCTGTGAGATCGGGACTCCAGATACGGGAGTGACAGAACTTGATCTTGGCGGGCCTCTTGGAGGCCTACTATTGCGTCGGGGATTACCCTCATCCATATTTCTCAGGCGTCCCGCCGCAGGATCCCCACCATTTGACCTCCAATGCCCCCGATTCGCATTCCGCCGATTTCGACCAGGATTGAGTTCCCCTGAGGGGTTTGGCAAGGTACTATTGCTAGGTCCAGCGTCGGGTGTATTAGGGGCTACTTCCATACAGTTCAAGGGTATTGAGGTGGTATTGAGGACGGACGAGAATTTGTGAGCCGGTAATTGGCCAGGAAGCTAAAATGTAATCGCTGACTCAGCACCAGGGCTCCGACTATATGACTAACTCCAGCTAATGCCCTAGTGACTCCCTTGCAATCATATTGTTACGAACCAGTGCATTAAGTCTTAATTTAAACCTCATTCTCATAAATTTGAACTCGGAAAAGAAATTAACGGGTTCGCTGGCATTTAACATAATCCCTTAATGACTGAAGATCTGTACGGACTGAATAAGTTCGTGTGCTACGGCAAAAGCCTCCGGGACGTCTAAGCTTAGTGAGTCACTGACTGAGTCACTGACAAGTAAGCCATGGGTCTTCGAGCAGTCTTACGAACTTGATGAACTGTATGCCAAAGTTAGGTCTTCAGAAATAGGATGTCTGGTCTTTCTTTCAATCGGTATTCGGCACAAATACTATGTTCCCGGACGAGACTCACGGAGTCACTGAAACTGCCATCCCCTCGGCGAGATCCCCAAAAGTTGAACCAGCAATATCAGATACAATAAGGACCAAAAGCAGAACGTCGCGTCGTTCCTTCCCAATATGTCTCATAATCAGGTATATGGTATGAGTGATGATAATGTTGATGATAGCTATAGGATGTTGAGGCAGTTATATTGTCAAGCTGCTTTCGGCATGCAAGCTCTGTTGCGTAACCAATCTGTTATCATTCATTAAAAAAACCTGTCATATCTGGGTACGTCAGGAGCCATACCTATTGCAACATCTTCTAGATGGTCATCGAAGTCCCCGAATTTCTGGTGCAAGTGTTCATCGCGAATCATCGACACAGCACGTTGTGGAATGTCATTTGACACAAGTTTAAAGGGCGAATTGTTCGTAAAAGCTTCTCCGGAATAGGGACGCCATGACGACGGCGATGATGATTGTGAAAGGTAGGGCTGGGTCATGCTCGATGAGTAGTTTTCATACATCACATAGTTTTGTGAAGACACACGATCAAGGCGGCCTCTTCAGTCCCAAGCTTTTCACCATCGATCTTCGCAAATCATACAGAAAGTCAATCTATGTATGAAAGATGAGACGGCGGGACGAACGACAAGTGCAATAGCATCGCTGAATCCTGCCCTTATCTTCCCAGCAACCTTCTCTCCCACAGGGACTAACGTTGTATCGTCTAACCTTTCACTGGCTTGATAGTAGCCTACCAATTTTAGATCGACAGAGTTTGCATATTGCTCGGCCTTCCGAGAATCAGTTGGATGCAATGCATGTCGATAATGGCGACCGGAGATCTCTCACCAGATCGAGACCTATTTCCATCATGGGGCTCAGACTCGTCCAATGATGTAGAAGAGGTATGGCATCGTCGATCATAACAGCACCTCCAACTGCCTTTCCGAGAAGGACGCCATTAACTGGCTTGTGGGGGTGCTTGGCCGCATGGAAGAAGATTTTAAGATAAGCTTGAGTAGAGAGCGTATACGATAACATCTTCAAGGACATTTTATTCGAACTCAGCTCTTGAGGTTATGTAAACACCTCACTCTCTGAGATTTCCTCCGAGTCACATGTTAGGCTTGAGCCTCGCGTTAGCCTCCCCTGCTGGTAGGCCCCCCATTCAAAGGCGCCCATCCATGGTGCAATACCCTCGTAGGTCACTCCAGAACAGGATTTCCTTCCGCGTGTCCGAAACAGAAACGTGATGGACATTCTATACTTGGGATCATTTCCGAACACTCATATTCAGGGACTGGAACCATGCCGTTTAATATCCAGCCTGTTAATATAATCGGTCCCATAGGAGTGTGTCCCATAACTGTATCTCTTTCGTATCTGGGATCAGGCGCCTCGGTCCCTAAATCTGGGGGAGCCGAAAGCAATGCTGCACGGAGCATGTGCGTGGCGTGGTACTTGCAAAGAAATACCGCTCAGGACTAGACAAGCCGCCCGATCATTTCATCCGAGACGGCAACAGACCCGTCACCCATTAACTAGGCATAATGCACAGCCATCATCCTCGAAACCATAGCCGATACTTAGGCTGCTTTCGTGAAGCCATTAGTGCGAGTACTCGTCACGGATATTTTGCCTCTTATCCTTGCAAATTGTCATCCGGTCCCTGCAAGTTCTCAAGGGAATCTGACATTTCGAGCCCACCCCCCGTCGGTGATTTAGAGGTCCGGCTTCGTAAAACACGCCCTCGCAACATGGACGAAGAGGAAGCTCAAATACAGCAGTTCGTCTTCCACAAGGGAACACAAGGGAAAAACGTTGCCTATTTGTCACAACAATAACTATAAACGCTCATACCAGACCGTCGCTGCGTTGATTATCTCGATGTCTCAACTTCTTCCGAAAGAAGAAAGGCACTGAATTTCTCTTTCCACGCCCAGCGACTAACATCGCCACAGTTTTGAGACTTATATACGGGTTCCCTAGGCCGCTAAAGCTAATCCCAGGCCTGCCCTAGCCATAAGTCGAGATGTCCACTTCGCCCGAAACTCAACTACAGCCCGGGATGGGCGATTCTAGTCCCGATAGTTCTACCCCGGTAGCACCAGTGATTGTCAAGAAGTCTCCTGTGTATACAAAGAACGAGTACGAAAGCCTCGCTCAGCAGTTCAGTATCTTCGTCGTTGTCGTTAGTAACCCAAACTCTATCGTCTTTACGAAGCATCAACTAATTCTCCATCATTTAATCTTGCTACAGTCAACATTTACTGCCGCTCTCATAGTAGCCATACTATCATTCGCACGCGATGCTATCGACCCCGAACACAATACGAGGGCCGTAGCCCTGCAGTTCGAAGCAGCGATGCTTATCTTATTATCAGCCATAGGCCTCCATATCGCTATTATCATCGTCAGCGGCCGTGCAGCTACATTATGCTTTCGGCTTGCATCCTTTAAAGACACCATCCGCGGAGATCTCGAAGCGGCTCTGCCACAGGGCACAGGCCGTACACTACAAGAGAGAAGCGATTCAGCCTGGGACCCAATCACCAATTACAAGAGTGTCTATTTTGATCGTTACACAAGGTATTGTGAAAGGACTCAGTTTGTCGGGACGTGTCTGCTTCTTGTGTCTGTCCTCATCTTGGCATTTTCATTATTTCAGGACCTGCAATTTTTTTGGGTCCTGATCGGTGTCTCCGTGACCGCAATTTCTTCCGTCTTTTTGACTGGGTTTTGGGGGGTCTCGGTGCTTGGGGAGTGTATGCGGGCGATATGGAAGCGTTTCATGGGTCTGATATGTTCAGGCTCAAAGAAGGTTGCCCGACATAAATGACGATCTCCTAATAATTTAACACCTATGCAAGGGCATACTTTACGTCATATGCTACATGTAGCCAGCTAAATCTGGTTCGCATCATAAATTAATCATCCTTGAGTAGTGAGCTCAGATGAGATATCAATAACTCATTATCGGCGGTCCGTTTACCAGGATCGTGCTCTAGGGGAAACCAGCTACCATGTGAGCCAGCGTATTGGCGTGGACAGCCTCCCAGATTATGACCATGTTCAAAAATACGTGGAAGCTTGCTCCCTTATGTATCCCGCAGCTCAAACCCGGCCGCACTCGTCCCATTGTCATGAGAGTTGAGCGGCTCCTAATTCTTGGGACCCCTCGTTGAAGCCATGAGGTCCATTTCTAAGTCCGTTCCGATGTCAGGCCTATCACCTCCCCCAGATGTTGCCATTTGTAGTACTGAACGGAAAAGCAAGGACGACTGCAAAGTAGCATCGTGGCTTCCATCAACGCGAGCATATTCGCGCATGTGAAGAGCGATGCGCGCGGAGAGTACGCTGTGCATGATCCGCTGGAATCTATTTGATTGGAATTGATTAGGGGCAAGAAGTTCTGTCTATTTCAAGAGGACGAACGAATTGAAAAGGTCGGCATATTCAGGCTATTAGGAAAATGGTAAGGACAATTCGACGATGATAAGTTTTGTTCAACACTTACAGGCCCGGCGAGTAGTGTAATTACATTAGCGGCAGATACAACTTTATGGACGTCAGATAGCTGACAGCTCAGCTAGTAGGTTGAGCACTTACGGAAAAGATAAACATAATAAAAAATCCCGTCTCGATAGAGGGTGGTAATTAATCGATTATTGGAATGACGATATCGTTTTATCCCAACCCAGCCGGTCAACACCATGATAACTGCGTATTTTTGCGGCATTAGAAGGAGAAACTATATCTTGAACTTACATACCTGTTTCGAAGAGCATAAGCAAGGCGTAATCCACAAATAATATTTCACTTCCGTCGGCCAAAAAACATCCTCTCACAGTAGGCAGCGGAGGTTCCCCATCTGATAAGGGTCAGTATACAGCATTTGCACGAGTCTTAGAATGCGGGAAAATATGCGTACACCGAAGGGAACGTATGAAGATCACGAGAATAACGATAGCTGGAATAAAAGTGCCCTAAAAGGTTTTGTCAGTGGGCCCGTAAAACTTCGAGAGTAAGAGAGCCAGCAACGGACAATATATAAGACCAGAAAAAAATATCCAACCCGACGGCTCCGTTCCCATAATGCGTATGTACGCAAGACAACAATGGCTAAATTGATGGGGCGGCACTTAGGCTGATCGAGGGTTTGACACGTAGAATACACACACACCTTCTGCCACCCCTATCCCTACTATTGCTGACACTATAAACGATTTGAGCAATCAGTAAGTATTCTAAGACTGAAGGTCAAGATCTACCATCCGTGTAAGCATCAATAAGTAAGCATGTCTGAGGAGCTTGTTATGTCCCTAGGCTTGATTGATTAACGAAAGAGATCACCTTGTGTGAGACTTTATCTGTTTTGAGAAAATGATCTATTTACAAAATCAACCACCCAAAATGGTATCATTTGTTCCAACTTCTCAACGCACCGTATAGTACAAAGCCCGTATCCACGAAACATGGGTAGCGTGTGAAAAGAAACAATATTTTTCCTAAACCCCAGTTCGCTTTCCATATGAGCTCGATCTTCCCCTACAAGTGAGCTTCAAGTACCGGATGAAAGCGAGTGTCATTCATACCTCCATTCCGAATGTTAGAAAATAATCAAAAATCTTAAGCGCCCATGAGCCGCGGGACACACATACTTAGAGGATGAGCGGTCTTTCACTCACCAGAATATTGGAAGCTGCAACTTTTGAGCTAAGTCAGAGCTAGGGGCGAGGTAGAAACCAGCAATACTCTTACTATCGACATACTTCTCATCGAATCGTGAGTATGCCACCTCTAGAGCTAGGGATCAAACTTCAAAGTAATCTCACCTTCGATGCCTCAAGCCTCGTCGCAGACTTGACCAGCGCGTCCATAAGTCTTCGGGACGAAGGGACGTTGACGGTTCCGTTCAGGTCTTTGAACTGAGCGGCGAAAAGAAACTTTCCGACGTCAACGTCATCGGGTATAGATTTGGCCGAACCACATGCCAATTATGGGCACAGGCTTCGATT
>CEMJ01394278.1:0-24318 GCA_900068955.1 Clitocybe nebularis | reverse complement strand
GTTGTAGGCCACATACTCATCCTAAGGATATTCAAAGTGTGACAAGTTATATATTTTACCTCGTCACCAAATTATCAGTGCCTATTGGGGTAGGTCTGGGATCGCAAGCATTCTTGATGCCAGGACGTTGATCTCTAGCTGCTACTAGACCCGGCGGTTCCCCGAGCTCCACTAGGATCATTATTGAAGCAACAGGTTGACAGCCAACACTCACGACTGAGAGGGATCTAGGACTGGTCGGCTCCTCCAGGCGAATAATAATGCCATAATGGATCTAAGGCTGTCCCTGCCAGTGTGTTCAGCTTATAAACTCTCGGAATTCTGGTGCATACGCATTTTCTTCCCCGAACATGCTCTCCAAATGCTGGTTGAGCATTATCGCGTCGGTTTCCCTTGTCTCTGCCCTCCTAGGCAACCCCGTCTGCTCACAAATCGCAGATGCCATTTCACCCGCTTATATCGCTTATCCAGGCATGCATCAACGTTTCCCCTGGCTTTTCAGTTCAGGATAGTCATATACAATTCTAGGGACACTTGATTATATCGAAGACATATCCCACTGGGCCAGCTCAAGCACCCAGCTTTCTATCTGTAGCGTTCGCCCAGGAACGGCGGCCGACGTTGGGGCTATTGTATGTAATTGGAATCGTATATCATCTTTGTTATTTGCAGTCTCATATTTCGGCACGACAACTTAGCTAAGAATTCTCGGGTCCACGAGAACACCATTTGCAGTGCGTAGGATGCCCCTTTATTTTTGAAATCATAATTTTGTATCGCGTTGGACAGGTGAAGGGCGGTGGTCATACGGCAAACCCTGGTTTCTCGTCAACTCCTGGAGTTCATATTTCGATGTCCCGCTTCTCCGAGGTGACATATGATCCCGGGTCGCAGACTGCAACCGTCGGCGCTGGACTCATATGGGATGATGTATATGCTGCCCTGGCTCCTCATAATGTTAATGTTCTTGGTGCACGAGTTACCGGAATAGGTGTTGCCGGCTTTACTCTGGGCGGAGGTGTGGGCGGTGTTCTTTTCTTCGCTAATATAGTGACTGATTTCGTGTTTCCACCAAGGTTATTCATGGAAGAGTAACCAGTATGGCCTTACCATAGATAGTGTCATGGCTTTTGAACTAGTCAAACCCTCTGGTTCTGTTGTCGTGGTGAATGCTACTTCCGA
This sequence comes from Clitocybe nebularis, assembly GCA_900068955.1. NCBI lineage: Eukaryota > Fungi > Basidiomycota > Agaricomycetes > Agaricales > Clitocybaceae > Clitocybe > Clitocybe nebularis. The sequence continues at coordinate 23,136 of CEMJ01394278.1, read as the reverse complement.
TCTACAGTTGTTCTCGGCAATGAAGGTGAGATACCACCCTTCGTATTCGTGGAGATTTATGAATTTTTGTAGGGAGGCTTCAATAACTTTGTCAGTTTGACGCTTCTGTTTATTAAAATCAACCGGAGGTTAAACACGCGATTAAAATGCAGGGGATTACGACCCGCTTCGTTTTGAAGACCTTCCCTCAAACACAAGTTTGGGTAAGCCCACCACTACTTAGCCACCAAGATCACTTTTAACCACTCTGACAGGGTGGAGTGATAACTTTCACTTCCCCTAATATCCCCGCTGTCACAGATGCTGTCGCTAATTTTTCATCGCTCGTTACGGATCCCAAAGCAAGCATCATCACAGCTTATAATTTCGTCCTCGGCCAGGTGAGCCTCTTCTACACCTGGGGAATTGGGAATTGATGGTCATCCTGTATAGCCTGGTATATCTCAAATCCTTTTTTACGATGGTCCTACGCCCCCAGCAGGAATTTTTGATGCTTTCCTAGCCATCCCATCTTTCACAAAGGATATTAAGACCCGTGACTTTTTGTCTCTTGTCCAAGCTTCCCCATCTAACATCACTTCTGGTCAACGGTACGATCCTACTTTTTATTGTCACCACCACTATTACTTATGTTCCCTTCGAAGAGGAATTTTTAACACGGCTTCGCTCACACAGTTTACACCGAAGATACTCAAAGCAGTCCTGAACGAGACCATCGTAAGCGTCTGTTGATTTGGATCGTAAGGTTGACTGTCTCATGCATTTTCTCAGTTCTGGGGATCCCAGTTAAGTGCCAAGTCAGGGATACTCATTTCTTACGACGTCGAACCATTCCTTCCTTCAATATTCTCGCATGGTACCACGCCCTCTGCGTATCCTCCCGATCGTTCAAAAGCGCTTTTGCCCCTGTTCATCTATTATGCATATTTATTGGAGTCGCATGACTCGGACTTCCAAAACGCCTCTCGTCAGAGTGCTAACCAAATCCGCAACATTGCCATTCTGGAAGGCCAGGAGGTCGCGGATGCAGCAGTTTATCCTAACTATGCAATCTATGACACACCACTTGCCAATATGTATGGTGACAATGTTCTTAGTTTGAAGTCGTTGAAGAAGATGGTCGATCCCCTCGATGTCATGGGTCTCGCTGGGGGATTCCAGTTTTGATATGCGTACTTACTGTTGTCGGATTGTTAATTGGATTAATATTAAGGCTCCGCCTAGTATATTGATATTCCGACGGGAATGAAGTTTGTCTACTGCCCAGAAAGGCTGATTCGCGTCTGATCAGACTCTGTGTTGCGATGATGAGCGCTGCAGACGTAGACCAGTGCACTCCACTTTCCCAGCCCAACACTGATCCAAACACGAATATAATCTTTCCTCCTACCTCCCCACCACAAACCTTACCCCAGGCTGAATCTCGGATATGCTCAGTGCGAGGATGTACGCGAACTCTGATGGTAGGAACAAGCAACAAGATGTGTGTAGTGTGTAAGGAAAGGCACCGGGTATATGCCAGCACCAAGAGAGCGAGACGAAAAATGGAGAAAATGGCGGTTGCGGGGATACGGAGGATGGGTGAACAGCTTGCGGCTCCAGCAAATGATATTGGCGATACTGGGAAATGGACGACGGCAACAGCGCTGCAGTCAGCGGTATCAGCGACTGCGGCAACAGCACAATGGGATGACACTGCTATCGACCCTCGCCTCTTCTCCGAAACAGCCTCTACGTCGGCGTCGGCATCGGCTTCACCTTCTGGCCCTGCATCTGTCACGTTAAATCCTATCACGAATCATATGTCCTTCTTCCAGCCGGCGTATCCCTCGAGCTCGAGTTCTGAGCTAGCTGGTGCTTTGACCTTACCTGCCCCCGCTTCGAGTAGTACGTATAATGATAAACAAGTATCTGCCAACAGCGGTGTGCGTAATGAGAATGAAAGTGAAGAGGAAGACGATGGACAGCAACACTCTGCCAATTCGCGCGAGGAGAACCCGGTTGAGGGTACCATGGACGCCTTCCTAACTACAACAGATGCAAATGATAGCATGGATGTTAATGATACTACAGGATTGGACGACCTACAGGCAGGGACAAGATTTTGTTCCGTTAAAGGCTGCAAAGCTGTCATTCCGAGTGCGTATATGCGTTCGGCCGGGCTACGGGTATGACTCAAGTTTTTTTCGTAGTTTCATATACTTTCAAAATGTGTCCTCCTTGCCGCACCCGCTATCGAACCTACGGAAATACCAAACGAGCCAAATGGAAAGCAGAACGCGAAGCGTTTGATCGCGAGCTTGCTGACCTCAGGAAAAAAGAGGATGAGCGTAGGAGGAAGGCAGGGGAAAGGGTGGGTCCCTTTCTTTTAGAAATTCTACGCCGCCCCCGAGGATGTTTATAGGCGTTGGTTTTGCGTACGCTTAAATATCCTCTTTTATAGTCTCTGTCCGAATCTCCTGAAGAACTACGCGCCTGGGAGCTTTCCATCATTGATGAACAGGTCCCCCTCTCACCATCTGTTGGGCCTGGCCTCACAATCACCGCCCATAGTGGCCTGACCCTCGGGGCTCGCCCCGCGGTTGGGTATGACGGTGCTGATCTGACCAACGATCATGATAAAAGTGCCTCAGATGGCGTCAAGGGTGAACTGCTCACAGCATCGAACGAACATACATCCCCCAATATCACTAGTGTAGGACTAGCGGGGACGCGTATTCCTACGCTCTCTCCGTCTATAGTGATGCCGGGAATGAGTGGATATACCCCCGTTGTTGGGCAAAGTATTGATACATTACATTCAGTATCCCCATATTCACAGATGGATAACCCCCTGATGGTTGGTGAGTGCTTTTCCCAATCACTTTAAATTCATCGTTTCGCTCACTTGCGTAAAAACATATTCTTCCTCTTAAATCTGTGATTGGATCCTGCCTACTGCAAAAATAGCAACCCTTCCCCTCCCCGCACGCATGTGTACTGTATCACACTGCCACAAAATATTACCCGGATTTTATCGCTACAAACGATGTGAACAGCACCGCTTGCAAAATCGGTACCACAGCAAGTTGAAACGCGTTCGAGAGAAGGTCGTGAAGTCTGTAGGGCCAATGGGTGAAGAGGATTATATGGATGTTGATAGCGTTGGCGGCGAGGATGGAAGTGAAACAGGGGAAGGGAAAGAGACAAAACCTAAAAAGAAGAGGATGAAGAAGGAAATTAAGGATAGCGAAGAAGGTCGTGGAGACGCGTCGACAATCTATGAGTCTATAGACGTGGGTGACGATGAGTCTGGAATTGGGGATAGAGATGAGAAGGAGAAGGAAGATAAGGTAAATCCCTTCACATATCACTTTTCTCTCGTATTGTTGACGCATAGGCCTAGCCCCGAAAACGTAATTACATCTGCGCTTCAGACGAGTGTCATAATCTGCTTGGGCCTAATGTGAGGTGGCGCAATTGTGAGGTGTGTAAGTCAAAGGAGAGGACTTTGAAAAAGGAAAGGAAGGAGCTTGAGGAAGGGGCGCAAAAGGAAGTTGAGAGGTTGAGGGAGATTGTCAGACGATTAGAAGGAGCAGGGAACACAATTGGTACGATTTCGAGTGGGACCGGGCAAGAGGGAGGTGAACATGGGGGGAATATGGACGTGAGTAGTATGACGGGTGGTGATGGTAGCTTAGGACCTATCGTTGCTACCGAGGGCCAAGGTGACACCACTTCTTCGACCCTGCTTTCAGTCAGTATCTCCTCTGCTCAACCCTCTTCTTCGGCTATTTCCACGACGCACACGTATTCCAACAAAACCCCCGGAGCATTCCAAAGCGTTTTTAGAGCTGCACCTACGCCCGGAGCGCCTGTGCCGACATTCTCATCAACTTCCGCAACGTCTGACAGCACGATCTTGTTTGCAAAATCCACTACTCCCTTGACCTTCAGAGAGTATAAACCCAAAACGGCTACCACGGCTATGGGAAGGCTCTTGGCCGAGAACTCTGAGTTATCGTTACGGGTGTTTAAAGATCTGTTGCTGCCACAGTCATCCAAGGTGTGCTCTCTTAGCTTTCCCCCGAGAGTTTAGTATGAATCTTATCTTAATCGTTAGACACCAAATACTGGCCTCATTGGCTCGTCTTCGTATCACGTATACAAAAATAGCCCACCGCCACCGCCACCGCCACCGCCCCTCCCTATAACTATAACGGAAACCTCAGAATCCTCCCCAGCTATTCTTCCGACCGATCCCCCTGCGCACGACCCCCCAGAGACAAAACCACTTCCAGAAGGTGGTACTCCAACTACCCAAGAGGATAATAACAACGAAACAGGGGCGGAGAACACAAGCAATACCGAGGGAGAAAAAATACTGGGTCAGGAGGAGATTCCACCTAGCGCTGCCTCCGATAGATTGTATACTGCAGCTGCAACTAGTCCTGACCCAACCCTGGCGGCAACACAATCAAAGGAAACGCCTTCAACTGCCGCCTCCGATTCGCCCCCGACAGCTGAAACTCCCACAAGCCACGTCCCTCGAAAGCGAGCAAGTCGTGCTAAGCGTCCCCCACCTCCACCACCTATTCCCGCCCGTGCTCTACCTGCAGCAATGGGCCCATACTCCTATCCTCCGCACATGCAACACCCGCCTTACCCGTATACATATTACATGCCTGGCCCGTATGGGATGCCACCGTATGGGTTAGCTCCGCCGCCCGCTGCCTCTTCTTCAGCACCAGCCACAACTACTCGGGCATCATCTTCGTCAACGCCATTAGCAGGTCATCCTACAGGTCAGATACCGAGCTACCCCCCAAGTCAGATACCAAGTTATTCTCCTTATCAATATCCGTACCAACCGTACGGCTATCCGCCACCAGGATATTCATATCTTCCCCCTCGATACGTACCAAGCCCATATGGCCTGCCCCAGGCCCACGGTCGCCCCCAGCACTCATACGTCTCACAAATGCAGCCAGGGGCCTATCCACCTTCGTATGCCTACCCAAAGGAAGCAACATTCAATCACTACCACCACCCTTCTGTAGTTTCTACGGCTGAGGTTTGCTCTACCTTGTGTCTTGCCTCGATCCCTTGATTAATTATACTACTACAGACAACAAGGAAAAAGAAGCGAAAGCAAGATGATACAAAAGCAGGGACACCTACTGCTATGCTGCCAGTTCCTATCATTGTGGCTGGGCCCTTCACCCTTCCCCAGAACAACGCGATTGCAGCAGCTTCAACAGAAGTCACGCTGCCTGTAAATGGTGCTGACACCAATATTACAACTGCTCCTGCGTCGGTTAGTAGGCCAGGTTCGGCGAAGCAGCCGGAAGGAGATTCAGAGGGCACGCAATCAGTAAGCATCTTGCATCTTTATCTCAAACCCTATGTTGACTAGTGTTGTTATAAGCGCCCATGCGGAAGCAAGTCTTGTACTCGCACCATTGCTAGTGGCGTAACCGGAGTGTTATGTGAGAGATGTCGGACGCGGTTGAAGAAGCATCAGGCAAAAACAAAGCAGAGATTCAAGCTGGAACCTCGAAAATCGCTGCTGGTAGCGCGAGGAGGTAGAAAGGAAGGGAGCAACACTGTGGGTATGAACGATATCCTTGCGGTTAATAGTGTAAGTGCAGAGACCGACACTATCTCGTGACTGTCCATTCCCACCTTCATTTCTTTTTGTGAGTCAAATTTGGTCAACATCGCTATCTTTTTAACACCCTTGATTTAACTTAGTGAAACGGCTTGGCCTTCGGAAATGCAATACTCTTGCATAACATATATATCCCACGAGGACATTCTAAGATCATGGGTCTCTTAAAACATGTGGGATCCTCAAGGCACTGAATTATTACGTGCGCAGTTAAATAACTACACAATCATACAATCACCCATTTTTAAAGTACTTGTGTTGGCACACCTCATCCCACAATGACGTCTAAAACAAATGACTTTGAATGTACAGTTGCGCCAGTTCCTGTCAATACTAACGACCTTAATAGTTCCGATCCGCTAGGTAAAGTTCGATTTCCCCATCCCCCTATGCCGTTGACCCACGAGAACTATCATTGTCTTAGCAATGTACTCGGCTTTACAGGAACTACAGAATGAGCTGAATAGCTTCCTAGTAGAGCACACACAGAAGGTTATGTCCTTGCACACCATGTCGGGACCGCCGAAATCCCCAACATCAGAAAGACCAAGTACGGATACTTGAAAACCTTCCAAATATAGACAGACTCAACTCACTTCTGCATCGGACATAGGTTCTTCCGATGAGGGTCCTCGCCCTACGGAAACACACCCTTCGACAAACGAACGGCGAGATTCATTGCCTGGGTCTCTCGGAGCTGACGCTCCACACCCAGTAGTTCCACATCCTGTAGAACTTCATGTACACCATCTCAAGAGCTTCCTCCAATCCCACATCCACAATATTCGCTTGCTCCATGACGCTCTCCCAAATCATCCTTCCAAGAGACACGTGGCTACGCCATCAATCGGTGAATACATATTAGAAGCCAGTTTACATCCTCATTGTATTTACTGTTCCTGTCGAAGTTGAGAAACCATCAGAGTCTCCAAACGAAAAACTATACAATTCACTTGCAGACCAATTCAATATGCTCGTTGTGATCGTAGGTTACATTCCCTGTCCCTTTTTCCAACCTTCATTCATTTTTGTCAAGGCCACCTTTACAGCATCACTTATCATTTCTTTCATCTCGCTCGTCAAGACGATTGTTAACACTGATCATCGCATCCCGTTTGATGTTGGCATGCTGCTGTCTTTTTTTGCCATGAATTTGCACTTCGGTAACATCATTGTAGCAGGGAGAGGTGCAGCCCTCACTTCCCAGTACTCGGCCGTTGACGAGAATTACTACAATCTCGCATACTTCAACCATTACCTTGCACTATGCGAACAGCTGCAAGTCCTTGCAACCTCGCTATTCCTCGTGTCAATTGTGATTTTGAGTTTCTACATATTCAGCTCGGTACTATTTCCGCTCATTCTCCTCGGGGTGTCTATATTCGGGACGCTAGTCGTTTTCTGGAGTGCTTACTGGAAGGTCTCGATAACTTTACGAAACTTGAAGTTCATTCTTAAAAACGTCCATCTGCTGTATTCCAATCGTCGTTTTGTGAAAGCGCCTGTTTAGTTAGCCCATATTTACTCATGCGCTTCGGGCGTTAATATATATACAATAGGATCTATTTGGTGACAATGTTTTACGCCGTTCGGTCCCAACCTTGGTATCCGATGATTAGAATGGTATCGCGTTTGCTACTTTCACTGCTAGATATCACTTCTTGATCAAGAGGAGGTTGTCTCTTCCAGAACATCCATGTTCGAATGAGGTCCTATGATCCGTATATCAATTGGATCAAAAATGTCAAAGGAAATCGGCACAAACAGCTTGAGTTGCAAAAACCAGAACTTCAGCGACTGGCACTGCAGGGGCATGGTGATTAGGATATTTTCAGCACGCGCCGACAAGAAGCCTCACAGAGCGATATCACTATATTCAACTCTGGTCCATGTTGGATCTTGAAGAAAAAGACAATGCTCAGCCTGTATGGAGAAGTTAGAAGACTGTCATTTATGACATACTCCTAGTATTAGAAGGATATTTACGCGATAGCAAAGATGCCAAAGAAAGTGAACCACACAACACGAATAACCGTGGATAGTGAATCCCTTTGGCGCTTGAAAAGCTCCCAATTCCGGCGCAGAGAGGCACAGATTTGAACTACGGGATTTCAATGAAACTTAAAGTGCGGTAAATGGACATAAGCGTACCTTCAAAAACAACCGCGGGTATCATGGTTAATGCAACCAACATGGTGCAAACCCTTCCTCTAAAACTCCACGTTAACGGGGGATGCCAAACAACTCCCTAGTACTTACGGGATCCTGTTCGAAAAGTTACAATACATGCCACTACCCACTTTTTGAACAATGGTTGGAGTTCGTAGCCCAATCTAGTTGAAACATCAATTTTAGGCGGATTCCATTAACTTTCGACGACGACGCACCACCAGAGTAGCAACCACTATCGATATATATATAATGTATGGGACGACTAACAGCTGACGCACAACTTTCAAGATCATAGAAACACTTTGACGGAGGAAGGGCTTACATATGTCGAACACAGAGGTGAAATCCCTTTTGCATCGGTGGGTGCAGTGGTGGCAATGGAACGTACTAGGAACCAGATCTAACGAGATATGTCAACACGTTAGCTAACAATATATTGATGACCTGGGAGTGTGTTCAGACCTGTATGACCAGTGATAAAGTAGTTGCTGCTGTGCTGAACGAAAAATATGTATAAGTACGATACCACTTTACTTCCAGATTCGGACATACAGTGGCGGGGCCGAATAGATCATCACGCTCTGGATGAGGCATAGGGCGTATTCCGGCTCTCGGCCAGTCAGACGACCTCCAAAAAAAAGTAAAGAATACGAAAGTGTTGAAATAATCCAAGAAAGCGCAAAGCTAAACCAAGTAGAATGTCTTGTGGTAGTACGCGACAATAAAACAGTCACCAGCATGATGATAGTCCCAAACAGGCCAAACAGATGAAAAGCAATGAAGACATTGATCAGTTGCCAGCTGTTAGTTTCGTCATTTTCTTGTCCCGCTTCATATGCAGTGTGTGAGCTGGTCGCCAAGAAGGACACAGAAAACTGGGGCACTGACTAAGAGTGAAAGAGGCTGAGCTCTGTAGCATGATCCGAAAAAATAAACAATCAAAGCACCCCAAAAGGCGACCAAAAGATAGTCAGACCCTGCTGACACTGCGAAAAAAAACAGGCTGTAGAAGAAGAGAAGGGCAATCGATGATGGACGTTTGTTACAAGGCCCTGGCTCACCACTACTCATTAATACACCACATGATAGAACGGCTGGGAATATGGCCCGATATGGATATCTATAACGGTGACATGTTAATGAATTGTTTCGCCCGAAGGCTAGAATATCTGATTTTGTTGGTTGATCTACTGAGGCTGTTCAAGGAGTCTGATCCTGACTAACACTTGATAGCCCTTGATGAACCTCTGACGCAACAATTATGGTACTTCTTACCAGAACCAAGCATGGATAATCAAGTACATGATCACGGCCTTCCTATAACCCCAATGAGTTTCGCTCAGGTATTATCAGTTGTACATACTCGGAGTGCTAGTTAAGTCAAGGACTGCATGCCAGGATTTTGAAAATCTAGGAGGATTGTGTCACGTGGTAGAGAGTTGATGTCATGGGATGCACGCGACCCTGCCCAATTTAGCAGTCGCCTTAAGTAATTCTGACGATGACTACTGAATCTGTATTTGGCGTAGCTCGAAATTCTGAGCCTGCAAGGTGTTGCAGTTTTGGAAATTTCATTCAATTCCAGAAGGGACACAGGAGCTATGGTTACCATCCAAAAAATAGAGCTAGAATGTTCCTTAACTAGGAATGGATGTATAATGACTCCCAGGCGAAAAAGACTTCTTATTTGCCTGCTTTTGGGGTCTCCAAAACATCCATACTTGAACGAGATCCTGTCGTGGATGTCAATTATGTTCAAAACTCTCGAGGGCTGCATTCCACAAACCCGTTGTGTGCCAAAGATCAGAGCGGCTAGTACAGGCACTATCGCAAGTGTCATCAAAACACTATCTATGGTGAGATCAGATAAGAGTCAACTTACCTGGCGCTATGATCATATCAAAGGCTTGGTCATGCTTCCATGTCATAACATATGCTACAGCTATTCTTTAGGGTATATGAGGTCACTTGACTTCAAAAGCATTATAGGATCGAAAAGTAATTACCCGAGAACTAGTACGCTACCCAAGCTAAAGACCATGATACGAATAGCCATAGTTTTGAACTGACTGTTTTCAGAGGAAACGGATCCATTTCGATAAAGCCAGAGGCCGACGATACCTAAACTATCCAGATCAGTGCGGTTCTCGATGAATGGATTAATTATACTTGCCTTGCACTGTTAGTATCAAAACCGTGCAACAAACGGCAACTAAAGAGGACATCTTTGAACTAATGAAGACGTCAAGATACGGTCATCTGAAAAGAGAGAAATAGTTTCACAAGACAGGATTCCTGGAATTGCAGTATGTGCCGTTGAGCGATATCCGGACAGTTTCTGGGTTTGATAGGCCGTACTGAGAGAGCAGAAGTATTGAGATTAATGGGTATAAGCTTTGAATTCAGTTAGGACCCACCAATAATATGCCTACAAATATAGCAAGCCATACAACATACGGTATAACCAGAAGCTATTCAATTATCTTGAAATGATTGCTTGGTAATTTAGGACAAACGTACTGCCACAAAACGGTTGGATCCCGTCGGGAGCGGCGTGCTGGCGAGTGCAGACCGTATAGTTAAAAACAACTGCCGGAAGAACATCAGATATGAAAATATCACGGGGCCAGCAGTAGGTGGCTTACATATACTGCCAGTGATAGAGTCGTGCAAGCCGTCCTGTTCGCGGATGAGCTGTAGCCATTGATCTGGAGGAGGGATAAAACAAGGCATACAAAGCTGGTGCCGCGTAGATAAGAGCTCCCTGTACTGCACAAAGACCATGCGCCGGTGGTGGCCCTTTTAGCTGGCCCGCGAAAAATAGCAAGGTGTACGAGAGGCAGGAAAGCACCCAAGAAACGATAAAGCTATACCAGGTAGGATGTCGTTTCACGCGTGAACTACACAGCGCAGTAAGAACGATAATCAGCATGCTAAAGAACCCTGTTAATTCCAGAGTGATGAATGCGTCGACGAAGTGATCATTCACTAGCACTTCTGTGATCATATAGTGAGACTGCGTACAATAGTAACGTACAAAATAGAAATTCTCACCAAGGCGAGGGGCCAGGATGTGCACCCGCGTCAACATAATGGGAAACCTCAACGGAAAAGACAGTTTGATTTTATGCTAGCTGAACTTCCTGAAGTCAGTAGGAGAGCGTGAATGAAGGGGTGAGAGTGAGGATGGGAGCTAAAAGACCTAGGCAGTGTGCGTTGTCCGCCATATTAGATTAGGTTCAATCACTTTCGGCGAGTTCTCGAAGTGCATATCAATATCAGCGGGGGTATCACTGCGGCATTGGCAGATGAAAGATGTGGGTGTCTGCGCATTATTACACATCTGAGAAGCGTTGACTCAGATTGAGTGCTCGCAGAAGAAATATATCGTATTTAGTAGCCAGGTCATCGCAATAGATACCTTTAATTTAGGTGTAGTTGGACGATGGGGACCTATTAACAGATGCGGGCGGCTATTTTAAGTTCTGTAACACACCTTCGGCGTCGATATAAGGCGCCAATACGTCATCGTTCAACCAGTCTTGGGGCAGGTGGCAACGATGGCATACTATCGCTGTGTGGGCCAGATGGAGTTGGTTTCAGGGTGAAATGATGAGATGTATGCACACCTTCGGGATGCTCTGCATCGTATGCGTGGCCGATGGCGCTAGGCTGCGTTGGACTCCCAACATGCATGAATAGTCCAGCCCTACGTCACTGCTCACTTCCCCTGTGATGGCATTGAGGGGCTACGTTCGATGGCGGACGCTGTTGTACGAGTGCTCATTACTAATAAGAAGTTACCATTGTATGTTGTAATGTTATGTTTATCAACGTGCAGATTCCTACAAAATGCCATGGGGCCGACATTGATTTCAAACGGGTTTCAGAATAACCTTCATGGCTCTGTGCAAATTTATTGATCCGCTGGATTCGAGAGCTTGTAAGCGGATGGGTACCACGGTCGACGAACAACGGCCATATCATAATGATGCATATTTTCTCACTAATACCACATATCGTATGCAAAGACGGCCTAGTGATCCACAAACAACACCCAAACACCAATACTTAGAAGGTAGCGGGGCGGTTGGCGACGAATGTCGATCGTGCCTTCGAGACGCGATGGGGGAGGGGGAACTTGAGGTTGGGGACCATCAGTTGCTTGATGTATGGGCGGCGCACGTCATCGGATTTTTCGATCTCCACAACACGCATGATCTGGAATAGGGTTCAACCAAACGATCAAGTATAACAAATCAGCAGTTAGTTACGTGGATCGACCGGAAGCGGGCGCGATGCCTGGCAGCCATGTCTTGGTACAAGCTCTTGACGGCATCAGCACGGCTGAGGTCACGGAACTCCTTGTACATGTTGTGGGTTCCAGAGCGAGAGTCGTATCGGAGCCAGATACCAAAGTTCTTCACCTTCAAGGGCTTCTTCTCGTGAATCTATCAAAGGAGGGACATAATCCCTGGTCAGCAATCCCATTCCGCCTGCCTCTTGAGGGCTGCAAGGGATATCATAATACACACAGTGTTGACGCCGATGATTTCGCCATTGGCTTTCTTGACTTTTTTGAGTTTCCTACAATAGCGTGAGGCATGCCATACCAAGTAGTAAAGGCAACGAACCTTAGGAAATACCAGAAACGGGACTTTGCGACGACCTCGTTGGGTGCGAAAATACGCATGCGGTAGATTTTGGGAGTGGGTTCTATATCAGTGGGGAGATGGCGTCCCACAACCTGGAATTCTTGGAGGCCCATTCTGCGAAGAAAGGACATAAACTTTCATCAGTAAAACCGCCTCAACTGGTAGGACCTCATCCGTCTTCCCCAATGTCAATCCATCCATTTCCATCCATTTTCCCGCGGAATTTCAGCGTTCATAGTGCCAGATGCATCCAAGGAATCAGGAATCAGATATATAGGGACACTCACGTCGTCGATTGGTGGTTTCTTGAGGATTGACGAAGTCTTGTCCTGTCTTGGTGGCACAAAGTTTGTGTTGTTTGGATATGTTACCCAAACCCCCTTGATAATTCGGCATCACGGCAGCGATCACATTCGTCGTTGATAGTTCATCACACCTTGCATTTACAACTCGCGCATAGTATGCCTGCATCAGTGATATGACAGAACCTGTACCTTCAAACGACATTTTCAACATAAACCCTTACGAATCGCATCCCAGTCTTTCTGCTACAGAGTCAGAAGTCCTCTGGGAGTATGCGAAGCTCGCGCAACACGTCAAATTGGTGCGCGACTGACTGGTCTTGCACCCAGGACATTTAGTGACAATATCACAATTAAAGGTGACTCAAAAGACGCGTGTGCTTAGTGAGGAGCCTGACCAAAATCTTTTGGCGCGCTTGAGAGTCCTGGAGAAGAAGATGGGGCTCGTTTTGACCTTGGTGCGTCTCATCTACTTGTTGTCGAATAGATCACCAACTTGAACCCGACTCTAGTTCAAAGCTTCTGTATGGGGTGTGATCAATGAACAACCCGAGGCCGAACCCTCTCATGGGTACGATGGATCAGATACGACGATAAGGCATTAAGTCGAACATAATCAAATATGTATTACTAGTCACTTAACCTCAGAAAGAATCCCGTGTACTGGACATAGAAATTCTCATAAAGTGAAGAGATTCATTGCTAAATATGTTTGGTGCTGATACAGATGGGCCGGTGGCCGGGAACAAGACGTGGACGAAGAGTAGGATAATAGGCGCTAACCAATCGCCATGTCAGTAACGTCAGATATTTGTGATGTTGCAAGTTGTTGATTGGTCTTTGGTCGCATGGAGAATATCACATCCTTAATGACTTGAGCGATGAGGCCATGCTGGGCTTCAACAGCAATTTTGGTACTGTTGAGGTAAGGCTATGAGTACGAACGGGAAGAACTACTGGGTTCGATATACCTGTCTTTAACACTCTTTGCGAGCTGGTTCTCCTCTTTCTTCTTTTCTTCTTTGTCCTTTTGCTACGCGTGATGATCAGTCAAAGAGTTCAGTCAGTAGAATAGCATTTACCTTTCCTGCAGCTGTCGAAGAATCTTTGTCTTTGAGGGTTGGTGCTGATGCGCGTGTTGTGGAAACGGATGATTGAGCATTAGATAGTTTCTGATGTAAATCAGATAACTGGGATACTGAATATGCCCTATTCTGTTTCCAGCACACATAAGCCACCCCCTTCATGCAATAGCCGATAATGAGGAACTCGCCGAGATTAGAGGGCTTTGGCTAAGCGTATTAACCCAATACTTATTCCACAGCATTGCTAATAGATCGTTATCCAAGCTCGACTTGAATATCTCGACTTCGACTTGGTAGTACTGGTTCGCGTGAACTCCAAAATCTTCGATCTTACTTAGTGGGATCGACTGGTATTCCGAGGACGAAACGTTCGGCGGCGTATAATTTTCTGGGTAGGTTCGGAACGCGCCAATGTCCACTTTCCCAGCTGATATAGTGCGGTTGGGATCGATCTGAAAGGGAGTAAATGGATATGTGCCAGGCGGTTTAGTTTGCTGGATGAACTAACGACCACAGCGACGAATGGATCTTGGAACTTTTGGTTGTTCATTTGTGTATTAACATCGATACCGGACAGCCAACACCCATAGCCCGGATGTGAATGATACCACCCAATTGCGTTCTCCAGTCTCCCAGCCTATGTTAAGAACATCAGGATGGGGAATTAGAGAGGGGGAACAACGATTCTGGACGTACCTTCTCGCTACCCTGGATATATTCCACCATATACTCGTTCGCCTCACTTGCGGCATTGACACGCGTTTCCGTACCCTGTACAGGGAGCGCAAAGGAATCCATAATAACAATTGAATCTCCCATCACTTTGCCTTGCATTAGGCCCATAATCTCATGGGGCACCCCCGAACGAGCATGGATCACCTGCGGAAGATAATTGGTTTTTGTCAGGACACCATCGAGGAACGGATTATTTACCATCTTGATGAGAGCCACGGCCGAGATCTTGCATGATTTGAAGTAGTGGGGGCTTGAAAGGAGAGTTGTGACATTGTTCGATATAAATGTAGGTTGGGGCTCACTCCTTGCTCCATGGTGCCTCCCGATTGATAGACCTGTTGCCTTCAACATCGAATCGATAAATTTCATCCTGTGGTGAAATTTCTAAGACCTCGTTCGCCAAAGAGAACGTCTGTAACGCTGTGTTCGATGACATGACTTTATTCCAGGGGAACAGCACCCCGCTAATGGAATGTTAAGATTGTCTCTCTACTTGGGTGCAATTGGGTAATCGGGTGTTTGGCATTGATTTGATCAATCGGCCTTCTGATCGGCCCTACTAGGACTTAGCCGTCCGGCGGTGGTTTTGGGGCCTTGTCGGGGCATTGTGTGTACCGCGTCATGTGTTTACCATAGAATACTGACATCTAGGCTCATGGAATCATTAATCAATATACACTTAGTTCCGCTACTCTCCAGGTTTTGTGTAGGTAACTAATTTGTTAGACCCTTGTCTCCTCCACCACTTCGTTACTCATCCAAAACTTGCATCTCTCCATCTCGCCTGCATTGAATTTTTCCATCGTGGAGCTCGTGACTGTGTCGTTGCCTCTTGTGAGAACCAAACGCTGCCGGGCGCCGTCAGTGGACACGTATCTTAGCCATGGGGGAGAATTGGGCCCTTTTTCGGCTGCTGGGTCACCCTTTGCGACGAAGGATGACCAGTATGCAATGGCTTCTTTGGAAAGCACTGCCTCACTCTAGTGTTTGTGTTAAAGAAACAGTCATGAGTGATGTAAGCACCAGATGACATACAGCATTGAATGGTGTGAAGGTATTCCCAGCATTTCCAAACGTGCTTTTAACAAAGGGTCAGGTTAGAAAATGAGTCAGTTATTCCAGAAAACTTACTTGGTACCTTGTATTTTATGAGCATATTTGTAGGAGCAATGAGTATAGGGACTTACCCGAGAAAAGGTAATAAAGATCCGAGGTGTGCATTGCACCCCGGTAAGGAGTAGCATTGTATAATACGGTGTCCGGAGCGTTCCAACTTGAAATGTATCAGGAAGGCCCAGGTAGAACGAAGATACGAGATGTACCTGTATGAAAAGACGTTTTCTACCCCCTTCTTAAGTACGTTCTCAGCAAAAAGCCAATCCCTAAAAAGAATGTGTTAATGGTGTAGTTAGAACATCGTAAAAAAGTACGCTTACATGCAGGTGAAGATAATCTCCCCGGCCATGGTAGAGCCACGATCCCATTGAGTCAAAAATGGGCTTCCGGGAGCTCCTGGAGCAGGATACAGGGCTAAAGCCTTGTCGATAGTAGCATTTGACTGCATTAGAACTTTTAGCTCGAGGGAGAATCCATGGCGTCTTGATAAGACTCACCACTCCCGGCCATCTAGAGAATACTAGGCGTCTTATATCGGCATCTGTAACAAACTGCTCTGGTCGCCCTCCAGCAAAGCTTTTTCCGTCACCAGTACAATGTCCACCTATAAAATCTACTGCGTTAAACTTCCCAGTAGAGATAAGGCGGGATGGAAGGTCCGGAAGGAAGCCAGAAGGGCCTTCAACGATCGGAGCGAACTGTCCGTTTGGAGTGCGGTTGATAGCGCTAACAATGGCACCTTGAAGGTTGTGTACAGTGGTAGATTTTGATAGGTTGCAGCGAAGAGACTAACCTATCGAAGCTTTACGAAGGCAAGTCATAGTACCCCCTCCTGTCGCTGGACATCCAATATATGATACCGCGTTGTCTGAATAGGATAAGAGTGTTGAGAGCGAGGCTTTCAACTTCTCTTTCTTATACACGGGACTGGTACGCACTGAATGTCACCTCCACCTGAGTTTGTGTCAGCGTCGGGCCAAAGCCTATCGATTGGGCGACTACACGCTTGAATGGGGCTGGTTTTGATCCTGGCACAGGTTAAACATAATGCCACGCCCCAGAGCTCTGTCACCTACCTCCGTAGGCCACAGCTTGCATCATCATCGCAGCGCCCCCAGCACTCTCGCCAGAAATGGTGACATTTTCTGAATCTCCACCAAACTTCGCAATGTGTCTCTGTACCCATTCGAGCCCAGCGCGTTGGTCCAAGAGTCCCGCATTCAGGTTCCCGTCTGCTGCAACTTTTGATCCGCCCAGGAACCCAAGAAGTCCGAGGCGGTACGTGATGGACACTCCAATTATTCCTGTAGGGTGTTGTGCAACCCAGTCATACAGCGGGAAACCCTGAGGTGTCTACTTGCCAGGGGGCTCTATTTAGGAGAGTATTGTTTTGGCAGTTTTAGAAACGTACACCATAATAAAAACCACCTCCCTTATGGTAGATCAGAACCTAGTTTGGAAGAACCAACGCCACCACATACATGAATATAAACAACAACCGGGAGCTTATCCCCTGCTGATGCCCTAGTTGGCTTCCAGACGTTTAGCGTTAAACAATCTAATATATCCGGGTTAAATGAAGCCCAAATATAACAAAGCATGGTATTACCTTCAGAGCCAATCCCCACAACGGCCGGCCTTTGCATGCAAGCTGGTCCCCAATTTCTTGCGTCCGTTACCTCACGAACAATCCCCTTCTCATTTAATGCCTTTGGAGCCCTCCAGCGAAGGTCTCCGAGTGGCGGCTGAGCATATGGGATACTTCCAAAAAAGGCGACGGGTCCATTTTCTACACCACTTGGAGAAGTAGTATTTCCTGCAAAGGCAGCGTAGCCTAGGTTGATCACAGGTCCGAGTGGAGAAGAGAGCGAAGGAGCTCGTGAGCCCTTCAAAGCTGCGCAAACTGTAGCAAGTGAAAGTAAAGACAGCAGTCTCATGACACACTGAGTTTTGATGAACACAGAAGACAGGTATGCAGGAAAGTGTGATTCATTTAAAGTGCGCGTGAGCTCGGCTTCAGTCGTAGATAAGCCATAGGCCGGGCCGCGGGTATACGTTAAGGTCACTCGCCCTCATGCACCATGATCTCGCTCATGCTTGGAAGGCGCAATAAATGGACCCGGGCCGCTTAACCGGTCTCAATCGTGGTGGTGACATATGAGCGTCGAACAGAAATGGTAGTCACATCCATTCGCAGTTATTGCTTGAGTAACAGCCTCTATTATGGGAGAGAAGTATTGAAGACATAGCGCGACGATATTTTTACGACTCAACCGGCTCTAAACAATTGGCTTCTGTACCCAGAAAATGTAATTGCAATCAGTTGTACCCCATGTATTACGAGGGGCGAGAATCCACCTCGCTTGAAGAGGATGATAGATAAGCCCCCGCACCTCTGCTTCAGTGCGCAGAGGGTAATCGACTGGGGACTGGGGAGATATCCAAGTTTTTGAGAACTGAGTTTCGTGGACGCCGTCGACGGGATAGGCTTTCAATGGAGAGCGATATTGCTGAAAGAAGGACAATAGTTCAGTTGGCTTGATGAACTTGGAATAGGTATGTGTCCCTTTGGAGACCTTGTGAAGAATATCTTCTGCAAGGAGGATAGTAAGGATGTAGGAGAGGGGTGTGCGGGATATTGTTGAAAGGAAGAGGTGGCCTCCTGGCTAATGAACCCAAGGATTACATGTTGATGTCATCCATGGTCACATTTGACACATACCTTTACAAGTTCAGCACACGTAGACAAAAAAGTCCTGGGATTATCGACATGTTCGAGAACTTCCATGGAGCATACAACATCGTAGCGTTTTGAGGATTCAAGGAGCGACTCAGCAGGCGCGTTAATATAAGATAGTTCTGAGAGTTTGGAGTCTGTAGAGGCGTGTAATTTAGCAATCGCGACGTTCGACTCCGAGGCGTCAATTCCCAAGGTCCGGGCTCCAAGGCGTGCAAGGCTCTGTCGGCTATGTCAGGTCACGAATAATGGTCCTGGTCCTGGTAAGAGAATACCTCAGAAAGCAGGCCGCCGCCACAGCCTACGTCTAAGACGTCTAAATCACGGAGAACATTCAACGGTGAAACCTCTTTCTCCGTTTGGTCCCGCGAGATTTCAAGCAACTTTTGCCGTATAAACTGGACGCGTACAGGATTCATTTTGTGTAAAAAACTGAATTCCCCTTGCTCGTCCCACCATTGCGACGATAGGCGAGAGAAATGGGCAATTTCTGAGGAGTTTATCGTTCCATGACTTGTAGGTGAATGGATTTGCCGTTGGAGGGCGCGAGCGAGACGGGAGGCTTGCATGAAACGTGATGCGTGACTTCAAACTACATAGTTTCGAGTCTTCGACCTCCCCAACTTTATGTAAACACTGACCGTAAAGTGTTTAAATAATAATTCTGAACGATTGAACTCGAGTCTCGCGCCGTGGCCTTGGTCTAGCTTGGTCCTCACTTGGTGGGCATAATGCCTCCTCACCACATCGCAGTCTTGGGTGGTGGTCTCACGGGTTTATCATCTGCGTTCCACCTTTCTCGTCGTTTTCCTCAGTCTCTTATCACCTTGCTGGAGCGGAAGCCTACACTCGGTGGTTGGGTTCGTAGCGAGAGAGTTCAGATCGACGCACAAGCAAATAATAGTGATCCTCATGAGGCGGCGGTTGTTCTTGAGGGTGGCCCTCGAACTTTGCGACCGAATGCAAAATCGATACTTGAGCTGGTGCGTACCAGCACCATGTTCCATATAAACGTTGGAATGACAGAGAAAAGACTAGATCAATCTTCTTGACCTAAGGTCGGATGTTATAACAACTTCGAACACTTTACCCGCTGCAAAAACGCGATTTTTACATATTCCAGGGACTTCTGGCCTACTTCCAATACCCTCTTCGCCATGGTCGGTGTTTACGTCTCCACTGCGGTCTGTCTTGCTCCCTGCAATTCTTCGCGAGCCATTTCGCCGACCAAATCGCCCCAGAGGCATTAAGGACGAATCATTCGATTCGTTTATGACTCGCCGATTCGGCGAGGCATTTTCCCGTATATTTGGGAGCGCGTTGGTTCATGGGGTGTATGCAGCAGATTCAAGGAAGCTCAGTATACGGGCCGCATTCCCTTCGCTCTGGGAAGCGGAGGAAAGGGGATGGGGAAGCGTTGTTCGTGGGTTTATCAGGCCGGGATCCAATTCGAACGTGAAGATGGACTACGATTTAGGAAATATCCCCCAGATCATGAAAGGGGTTTCGGTGTATTCCTTCCGTGGTGGAATGGGGGTTCTTACAGGAGCAATGGAGCAGTATCTATCAAACCAACCTAACGTCCGTATTCTTCGCGATACTGCGGTGGAACATCTTTATATGAATCCAGATCATTCATTTAAGGTATTTCGCTCCCTAATATTATTTAACGATTGTTTCCATTGACTATAGACCTGAATCAGATTTCTTTATCTTCGGGGGCCTCACTAACCCCGACACATGTAATATCAACCATATCTCTTCCGCTTCTTGACACTCTCCTACCAAAATCGAACCCACTGCCACATCTCAGATCAAACCCTTCATCGTCTGTTGCAGTTATCAACCTTGTATTCTCTGTAAACCATTCCCAAATCCACCCCGATGGCTTCGGTTATCTAATACCCCGTCCTGCATCTGACCACTCTCCTACGTCACCGGGCATCCTTGGTACGGTATTTGATTCTTGTTCTCTTCAAGCTCAAGACACCTCCGAACAACTTACAAAACTGACTGTCATGATGGGCGGGCCGCATCCTATTCTCACACCAGAGCAAGTTTCGATGCCGTTTATAAAGCGACATCTCGAGGATCACCTTCAACGACCACTTCCTGATCCTGTCTTCTGGAAGGTGCACCGGAATGATAATTGCATACCGACTTTGATGCCGGGTCACTTGGAGAGGATGGAGGAGATGCGAGAAGTGTTGAATGACAAGTGGGAAGGCAGAATGGAGGTCATCGGTGCCGGTGTCGGCGGTGTAAGTGTGGGGGATTGTGTTGAAGCAGGCAAGAGAGTTGGAAGTGCTTGGACATAAGTGTAAGTACTTTAAATTGGTATGACCCATCAATATACGAATTGACTGGATCGTTTTGACCAGGACTTGCCTCATTGTGTCGTATTGATCCGACTTGACCCTCGTTTGGCAGATCCTGATAACCTACCGAGTCTTTAACCCCACGTCCTAGTCCCTTAGGTCGATATGGGATATCGGACATCCGCCACCTATTTTGGGGACTTAGACTCATTCCCGGATATCCTTCCTAGTTGTTCCCTTGACTAAAATCTGATCAGGCATAAATACGAAAGATACATGTGATACTCAGGCATGCACAATCAATTATGAACAAGCTTGTTAGTATCCGCATCTATACACTCTACGTTGGCTGTATCAAAGTATCTAAGGTATTCTCCAAACCGATCACTTGTATATTTAAATTATGAATTTAAGTGCCTCGGGTTTCCAGCATAGGTCGTGAGGTGGTCCAGCCCGGAAGGTCTTCGCGACGAGTATTTAAGGTCACTTGGAGCCTGGACCACCGAAGTCAAGGGGAGCCAGCCAGCTGAAGGTTAGATCTCTTGACGCTCGAGGTTCGGAGGTACTGGTGCACTGATAGCCATCTGCGAAGACACAACCATGCTGAGAACAACTGAGCACGCGGATTCGCCGTGGGTCTGAGCGGCTTTGAACGGTCTCCAGAATATCCAAACTCCAAGGAGATCCTCTGGATAACAGATGCATTAATCGAATGCGAAAAGGCCCGCTACATTTGTGTGTACCTTCTGACTTCCGAAGATGATTGCTGCTGAGACAGGAACTAGATCGTATTACCAGATCCACGCCAACAAGATTCAAATTTCGATAGAATCTCACCCGCCGACAATAGAGCATCAAGTTGAATGCTGGGGTTTGCTGTAATGGCATAAACAAGTGCAGTTCCGGGCATTCAAAATCTGGGCAATAGGTATGGTCGATATAATGGAAAAGGTCGAGTGTCTTGCTCTATGGCTGCAGTACCCATCGCAGTAAAGGTTCCTATGCGAATAGCCATGGTTATTGATTGGCTCAAGCCAGCGATTATCTCCTGGCTTCGATAGAACTTCAAAGAAGAGGACAGAAATGAGAACTGCATATTCTTGTTCAGCCATGAACAGCGATCGATTTGTAAGATGAACTAACTCTCCTCAATAACGAGAATGAGCTGCCCGCACCTCTGGCATGGGCAGTGAGCTCGCTGGGGGCTTTGCCCCCAGATCCCCCATCAGCATGCCCTTCATTCCTTTTTATTGGGATTAAAATTTAAAATTTAAACTTAAAAATAAACATTTATCAAACTGTGCCTCTGGCACAGTACTTGATCCTCCTAGCAGTGCTGCAGGCACCACTGGGGGGAGAAACCTTTATAAAACATAAAACACAAAATGCATATGTTCTATTCTACTAAGTAATTCAAACAGAATCCCATTAGTTTAAGTTATGGAATATTAAAATCTTTTTGTTAGTGCTTATTCAAATCGTCATAAAATTGTTCTCATATTTGGAGGCTGCTGTTGGTGTAGGGGCATCCCATGGACCCCACTCATATTACTTCTCCATGTTTCTTTTTATTTCCTCTTCCATTCATATGATCAGAGTTTCCCTTTATGGACTCCCTACTTCCTAATCAGAACTGGCTTATACCTTTACCTCCAAAAGCCAAGCCCCAATATTCACTGGGCACTTTTCCCCTATACTATACAAACCTTCAGATAGAACAGGAGCTCCCTCAGTCATCTTTTCACCCATTGTGATCTGACCTGAGGTGAGCTAACATTTACATAGTGTTTATTCTTTTATACTGATTCATTAGTAGCTATCTACTTACAGCTCCCCAAATCTCTTTATACACAATATTAGGATTTCTTCAGGTCTCATTTCTTTCTGACAATGGCACCTTGATCTATGCTGCAGATATACACTGGAAGAGTGCAACATATGTGAAAATACTGATGTTCTGAGATTCAATCCAACATTTTCTAAAAATTGGCCTTGTAGTTTGTTGATTGTTATAGTGAATGGTGACCCCACAGGAAATTGCTGACAATAGAGTGGTATTGGAAATTTTTCTGCTGGTGGCTCCAGGGTGATTCTTGTTATGAAAATATCCTGACCTGCAAACTCTTGATCACCACTTACTGTTCTGCATTTGGGAACATGTGATGTGAGACTGTGCCGACAATTCAAGAAGCAGAGAGGTGCCAATGTGAGATATAGCAGGGAGCAGCCAAGTGGGTGCTTCACCCAGTCCTCAGAAGTAGAATCCAATAGCAGTCCTAAGGAGATGGGAGGAGCTGCCATGTGGTGCTGCCCTCCTATGTAATGACTAGTACACAATTATGTACACAGTAGCCATTACATAAGTG
>CEMJ01394276.1:174084-238226 GCA_900068955.1 Clitocybe nebularis | reverse complement strand
TCCTCCCCTTCCTCCCCAGAGCCTTCGGAAGCATGGCTCATGTCCCTCCGCTCACAACCTACACAGCATGCCCGCGACGAGCTCCTCAAGTTTGTCGGCGTCGGTCGCAAAGTCGCAGACTGCGTCCTTCTCATGAGCCTCGACAAGGTGCCTCCCTCTACTAACCCCTCCTCACACACCGCTAATTCTCCCACCAGCACGACGTCGTTCCCGTCGACACCCATGTCTACCAGATCGCCATCAAGCATTACGGCTTGAAAGCTCCTCCCTCCTCTGCCGGTAAAAAGCTTGCCGTCACTCCCAAGATCTACGACGACATCAACGCCCGTCTCTCCGCCGTATGGGGTGAATACGCCGGTTGGGCACACTCTGCAAGCTTCTCATTTCATCCTTGTGACATTCTTCACTTACACCCCCCCCCAGGTCTTGTTTACCGCCGATCTCAAATCATTCGCTACTTTTGGAATCACTCAGGATCCCACGCCCCCCAGCAACAAGCGCAAACGCGTCATAAAGGTAGACACACCACCTGACGCGACGACGTTAAAGGCAGACACGGCAACAATAGCAGAGTCGACGATATTAGCAGGTACAATAATAGCAGACGAGACAACGATGGCAGAGCGTGTCAAGAGGCGGAGGCGTGGAAAGGATACCTAGTTTTTAATCATACTCCCCTTCGGCCCGAGTATCCCGCTATGTCATCATACTCTACCATACCCCCCCACAGCAGTCGGTACAAGCATCTATGGATCCCTTTTGAATTGATTTCATGAAACCCGGCACCTTCCACAACTCGTGGTTTCCAGAACGTTCTACGAGTCGGTCGATAAAACAACTATGACGACCCACTTACGCGTACTGACGTCGATGGAATGGCTCTCGAACTTTCCAGACACTCTCACTTGTGCAGTATAAAAAAGCCCCCCCATGTCTGACCCCACTGGCCTCAGCACGTTACAATCACAACATCAACATGACTTCTGTATTCTTTTATGAACCCTTCTACGATATGGACCGCCTCTTTGACGAGGCCTTCTCCCGTGGCAGTCCTTCCACCAATGTCCGCCGTACCATCGAGAACGGCGGAGGCGACGGCGCCATCCGGTCCCTCAAACCACGGCAAGTGCTCCCCATTCCCCCTCCCTGTTCCAACCCACCTATATTCTAACCCACCCCACCCACCCACCTACAGAATGGACCTCCACGAAAACCCCTCCACCAACTCCGTAACCGCGACCTTTGAGCTCCCAGGCGTCAAAAAGGAGGACGTCCACATCGACGTCCACGCCGGGCGCCTCACCGTGTCCGCGGAGGCCAGCGTGTCGGCGGACCACGAGCAGAGCGGGTACGCGGTGCGCGAGCGCAGGTTTGGGAAGATGGCGAGGACGCTGCAGCTTCCTGTGGGTGTCAAGGTGAGGGCGGTTCTTATTATTATTGGTGTTTCTTTGTGCACGGAGCTGATTTTGACCCCCTTTTAGGACGAGGATATCAAGGCGGGGATGGAGAATGGGGTGTTGACGGTTACGTTCCCCAGGTCGACCCCTGATCTCGCGCCGAAGAAGATCACCATCGCGTGAAGCTCCGAGTCATCTCTAAAGTCTCTCTGTATATAGATATGCTATGTGTATTGGTGAAAGGACAATGGTATTTGTGTGTTTTTGACTGCCGTTCCCATCATAGAGTGAATTCAACATCAGAATGAGAAATAAGCTTGGTGCGTTACGACTCCATTACCATCGCGTCAAGCTGTAACGTCTTCGTAGTTGGACACGCCGCTTGTAAAGAACAATCGTATTTCGTGTATTTTTTACCAGCTTGTTCGGAATATTAATCCCATAAAATGAGTGTAAAAAAAAAATTCAGGATATAGAAAACAGGCCCTAAAAAAAGGGGGGGCTTCTCAGAGCATGACGACTCCAACTCCCTTTCCAGGACTCACGCCCCCAGCCGCATTCATACCCGCCAAGGGCGCCGTCCGCCAGTTGTACAGATAAAAGTTGAGGATCCCGTCACCCACGCCAAACTGTGTGGTGGTGCAAAAGAAATAGAGTCAGATTCCTGCAAAACGGCAAAAAAACAAAAACAAGGCAAGCGAACCTTCAAGTCGTCCAATATGGGAACGTTGTCCATCAGCGTCAGCGCGTTGAACACGTCGAACCCGGCTCCGTTGGCGACGACGAGCGCGTCCCCGATGATGCTATCAAGCCGCGCCCTCAGCCGTCCGTCCGTTTCCGCGCCGTCCTGGAACGCCGTCTCGCTTGCGTAGTAGAACAGGTAAGCCGCCTCGAGGGCCGGGAACTTCGTGCTGTGGATCACCGTCGATGGGAGCGAGTAGAATGAGAAAAAGTCTGTCACGCGATGCGTTTCGGGGTCCTTTTGGTCGTCAGGCAAGGATCAGCCGCAGACACGGAAGAGGAGGTTTGAAACCGAAACAAAAAACCCACCTCTACAACCCAAGTCCACGTAACCTGCCCCGCCCTCCTCCCCGGCCCCCCATCCCCGATATTCCCCCTCCCTACCCCGCTCAAGAACTGGTGCTTCACCTCGTCGACGTTAAACAAGGGCGCCATATCGAACCGCTTCATGAACCGCGCAAACAGGTCCGCGACCTCGGGCACATCGCGCTCCTCCATCTCCCGCAGGCCCTGCGACGCAAAGGCACTAGGCACCTTGTTCACCCGGATCATCCGCGCGAGGGTCATGTTGCGCGGGACGTAGCAGAACTTGATGTCCACGAGCTTGGGGATGTTGATCAGGCGGTGGTAGTATCTGTTGAGACGTAAGATGGTTAGATTTAGATTACACTTCCACTCTCCTCCCTCCCCCTGAAGAAACGGGATGGGGGACTTGCCGGCACACGGAGACGGGGGTGGGGATGACGACCCCTGCGGTGTATATTGCTTGGAAGATGCCTTTGAGGTGGACTTGTCTTGTCACTTCCTTGATCAGCACTGGCGCGAGACGCTTCGATCGGAGTTTCTTATGGACGCAGAGGTAGTTGATTTCGCTTGCCACAAAGACGCTGTTGTATGTTAGTGCAGGAACGGGGCGGCAGGAAGAGACGATGGCGCACTTTCCACGGACGCGCAGCGTCACGGGAACTCCGGAGATGAAGGCCACGAGCTTCTTGTTGGATGAGACGCGCACGCCGACGTGCCATTCCTTGAAGTAGCCTGGTGGCTTCAATGCCCTGAAAGGTCACACATTAGTAACGGTTGCTTGATTGTATAGAGTGAAATGCACCATTCTAAAAACTCTGAGCTGTACTGGAATCGGAACGACGCGTCGTCGTCTTCTACATAGTTGAGTGAAAGTAGGTCGTAGACTTCTTTGTTCTGTGGGTGGATGAGTGGATGTTTTTTTTCGGATAGAGGAAAGGAGATCGTGACCTGTTTGGGATCTTCGATATCTAGTGTTGTCCATTCGAAATCTTTTGGCAAGGGGTACGGCTCCTGACGGACTTCTTCTCGAGGCCTCGACGGCTCGATGTAACCATCGTCGACCGGGGGGCCCTCGCCTTTCCACGGGTAAGTCGTAGTAGGGCCAGCGTCGAAGGAGACACTCACCCGGTTGGGGAACAGGCTGAGTGCCCCAAAACTACACCATAACCGTGGTCAAGACGGCAAAGGTAGATGGAATAGCACCCTACCTTGTGTTCGCCCATGTCCTTCTTGTTAATCCCCCCGACCCCGGCCTTTCCTTTGACGACGTCCATGATTTTCAAGTGTTCCAGGGCTTGCCTAACGTTATCGTGATTCACCTCGGAAGATCCAGCCGCGCCGTCCGCCTTGACCTTGTCCAAGACCTGATCCACGAGCTCCTGCGGGATCTCCGATTTCCCGCGCAGCGCGGTCAAAACCTTGGACGCCTTTGATTTCTTCTTCTTCTTTTTCTTCTGCGACGTAGAGGGGGCTGCGGCATCGGCGGGGTCGAGCTGCTCGTTCTGCTCGGAATCGCCGTCCGAGGAATCGTCTTGGTGGTCTTCGACCTCGGGGGTATCGTCGATCTCTTCAGCCTTGGCCTTTTGTTTCTGCGAGGAGGAGGACATGGCCAGCCGAGCTTTTGGTCGAATTATGCGCGCGCTTCGCCGCTAGGGCACTGCACGTCACCATCGACACGTGCCGTTACCATATAAGGTGATACCTATGTCGCCCTCTGATCCAATCAAAGCCAAATACTTTATTGCCTTTGTCAGATTTGACTTTGTCAGGCTCCTACTATCACCTCCTGATGAACGGCTCTGTGCAGAATCTGGAAGAGGCTGCGAATCTTGCCGCGGAATTCATCTACAGTAGGCTCTTGGTCTGTCTTCACTGCAAATTGCGCTAATTCCTCCGCCAGGCGTTGATAATCTGCCCCATGAAGTGACTCACTTATTGCAAGAGATCAAATATAAAGAAACCAAGGTTCAAGGCTTGTGTAGTTGAATATGTTTCTATTCACACCAAATCTAAAGGCCCTCCAGAGCTTCAACAGGAGATCGACAAGGACTCGGCCAAGTACATCCGCCACTCCCTCCGCGCATCCTCCTCCGTTCCGCCCTCTCCTTCCTCTCGCGCACCCTCCCCCAAGTCCAGCCTCCTCCCAGCCAAGATAGCAGCATCCTACGCCGAGATCCACCAGCTCTCCGACGAAAAATGCGTCCTCGCCCAAACGCTGATCGAGCTGATCGTCCGGACGCGCGCCCGACTCGATTCCGACCTGTCCAAAGTCAGAGTCCTCCAGGGAGAATCACTGGACTACGCCAGCGCCATGTCGCACTCGATGCAGTCTGTGCCGGGGATAGGGCTGAGCGCGGGGCCCGAGGCGTTCCCTGTTCCGGGGAGAAATCCTGTGTTGCAGATGACGGAGAGCATGCGGAACGCGCTGGCCACCCCGACCCTGTCAGAAACCCGGCAGTCTTCTGCGGTGCCGGCAGCAGCATCGCCGTTAAGTGCTTCGGGTGGCCCCAGTGCCAATAAGAGTGGGTTTATCTGGTCTGGCCACACAACATTTGTTGACCCTAGTTACAGAACGCCGTCTTGCTGCAGCAGCATCTATCAAATTGACAGCCGCCGCTGCCTCGCCAACAAAACACCGATCCGCATCTCCTACGACCACGGCTCCCCTCGTTTCGCACCAGCGCGTGGCGTCGCGATTATCGCGGCAGAGCACTACACGAAATGATATCGATCTTGACGAAGCAGATGAGGACGCAGAGGGAGAAGATGGGGAGGGCGATGATGAGCGGTTGTATTGCTTCTGTCAGAAGCAGAGCTATGGAGATGTTCGTCTTTTTTGTGTTATTTCATTTTAATTCGGTTCCTTAACCACTTCATCCTTAGATGATTGCCTGTGACAACGAGGGCGGGTGTCCATTCGAATGGGTATGGTTCTTTCTTGCTTCCAGCTTCGTCTATAATTAACGTGTTTTAAATCTCACAGTTCCACTTGTCGTGTGTGGGCATGAAGCAGCCAACCCCAGAGAAATGGTACTGTTCTATATGCAGCTCGAAGAAGAACATAGGGCCAACTACGACTGGGAGGAAGGGGAGGAAGAAGTAGTCCAAGTGACTTTCTAGTGTAGTGTAATTTTTGTGTGCTGTCTGTAATTGTAATTACTAGACTGCCTCTGTAATATACCGTTAAACTATCAATGTTTGTCGCACTCCTCGGCAAATGATCGCAGACCCATCGATCATGAATAATGCAAGTATCGGAAGGACACTTCAACATGGGACTTCGAGTACGTAGTCTCCTCACGCATCCAACTATATTACAACTAGGCTCAACCACACACTCGGGAGCTACAAGTTCGGTCACCTCTATATTGCTCCTGACTGCATCAATCACTGTCAATCATAATAACATCATCGTCATCAACTCCCCAGTCGGGCGACGGACTCCTTTCCTTCTGTTTCTGCTTCCCTTGTTTATATGCAGGAAGTCTTGGAGCATGAGCCCCACCAGCACCAATGGGCCCCGGTTCTCGTTGCGTGGAACGCGCGCTAAGTGTTTGGCCTGATCCACCCCATGATGTTGAATTACTCGTGGGTGCAGGGTTTTCTTTCTCTTTCCCCTTGATAGACGCAGAAGAGTTAGGCGCAGTGATTTGCCGGCCACTGAGTGTATGACCAGAACCGACAAACGCAGGAGGTTCCTAAAAAATCGAGGAATGGGTATGTGAATAGAAGTATGATAACTTATAAGATAACACTAACCAGCGCTGAAGCCTGGGGGGAACCAGGCGATGTGGGTATCGGAACCGTAGGTGCATAGGGCGTTATATTGAAACCAAAGAATAACTGGCCGAACGGAAGGTTTAGGGCGGCAGGAACTTTCACATCTGATTCGAAAGTACTGTTTGATACAATCCGGTGGTGACTGTGATGGTATGGTCAAAGGTAATCCTGCTCCATCGGTTGAAAAGACCTACTCTGTCCTGATAATCTTGCTGCCTTCCGCAACTTGTTCCACTTTGCGGTGGGTAATTCCCTTTCCTTTGGTCCTTCTCCCACCTAATGTTTCTCCCTTTCCCTTGAAACTTTCCCACTGATCACCACCTTTACTAACAACCGTTGCACCGGTGTTAGCCCCCGTAAAACCACCACTTAGCGAAGACCCAGGTCTTGAGGAGCCAGGTGACGACGAGTTTAGGTCGATCTTGAGCTTTGACGCCATAGTCGCTGGTGGCGCAGCCTTGGGTCGCTCGGGCTCGACATAACCAACGGGTGCAGCAAAGTCGACCTCGAGATCAGTGTCTAGAACACTGATACCTTCCCCTCCGGGGCTTGTCTCCATGACAAGGAGGCCAAAGACAATGGAATTATAAGATATCTCGATTATATCACCTTGGGTGAGTGCAGAAAAATTACGAAGAGCCTGTTCAAGTCTTTTGACATGTCAGGTTTTAGGCCGTAGGCTCCGATGTGTAGGTAGACATACACTGCTTTGGGATCTGAGATCTCCAGGAAATGCACGGACTGGGCTTGTAGTTTCACGAGTTTGCCTTTTGGCAATTCGGTTCCGGTGATACGAATTGGATCGCCCTCATTCAGCCGGAGCGTTTTCATCATCCAGTATGGTAAATGTACCACGCCTTCTTCGGCGATGAATTCAAGGACCCCGGCGTGAGTTGAAGCGGCCGGATTCGCAGGGTTCCGTAGCTGAAACATCCATGGGGACTCCAAATCAAGGTTGGTTAGATTCGCGAGGGCAGAGGGTGGCATAATAACTACGAATCCAATGAGCGTGCTATCTATTGATCTTCGCGATGAAACGTACTCTTGCCACCATAGGAAAGATTCTCTCGTTCCCTACCAGGAAGCATAGCCACGCTATATGCCTTCAAATATTCGTCGTAAGATCTGGCAGGCGGGCGCCCCGATCGAGGACCATAACCAGCCGGGAAACCTCTGAATAGCGATTAGATCTGAACGGGACAACGACGGCATGGACGCTACCCTGCTGCTAATTGGGAGAGTATGCCTCCGGGTGCATTTGGGTTGCCAAACTAGAAAGAATTAAGCTTGAATGTATTGATTTAATAGGAAAAGACGCACAAAATCCATGAGTCGAGAGTATGAGAGTATAAGAGTACGCGCATGCATTACGCAACCATTTCTAGTTATGGTCACGGCTTGTGACATCACATTTTTGGAACGCGTTCTAATCACCTAGAATCTTCAATTTATCTTCAATTCCTTCGCCCTTTCCGCAATGTCAGCAAAGGCAACACAAAGCCAGCAAGGCGTCACGAAAACCCTTTCAGGCGCAAATGCCGCCTTTAATGACAAGGTCTGTATTATATTTGTAGATGGTGGGTCCTCACTTCACGCGTTAGACAGGGCAAGCCGATGGAACTTCGGTTGTCGAACATGATCGCCGCGAAAGGTACGACTGCTGAACTTAGGCCGATTGTCCTCGTCATAAACCATTCTTGTACACAGCGATCAGCGATGCCGTTCGTACTTCCCTTGGACCGAGAGGAATGGATAAGATGGTGCGTCGCTTCATCTGCTTACGCTTCATCTGATTGGTATAACTGTTCCGACAGATCCAAACTTCCAAAGGAGAAGTTATCATTACCAACGATGGTGCAACGATCCTCAAAAGTATCCAAGCACTACACCCCGCCGCAAGGATGGTGAGTCTCCCTTTCATCTGATCTACCTCGACTAATATCTATTCCAGCTTGTCGACTTATCTGCTGCTCAAGACATAGAAGCAGGGGACGGTACGACATCTGTGGTTGTCCTTGCTGGAAGCCTGTTGGGCGCAGCAGAGAAGATGCTGCAAAAGGGCATGCACCCAACTATCATAGCTGAAGCTTTCTTGAAAGCATCTGTCAAAGCCGTTGAATATCTTACAGAAATGTCGACGCCAGTAGATCTCAGTGATAAAGCAAGTTTATTACGTGCCGCGAGCACATCTTTGAATTCAAAAGTAAAGCTCTGCTATACCCTTCTCCTATCTTCAGCTAAATCGCTGATTGTTTCCCAAAGATCGTTTCTCAATACTCTTCAACTCTCGCCCCCATCGCGGTGGCGGCTGTTACTCGCCTTGTGACTCCTACATCTTCAAATGTTGATCTTCGAGATATTCGTGTTGTTAAGAAGGTTGGTGGAACTATAGAAGATACTGAACTCGTAGACGGCGTTGTTCTGAAACAAAATGTTGTCGCTTCTGCTGGCGGACCTACACGCATGGAAAAGGCCAAGATCGCAATTATCCAGTTCCAATTGAGCGCTCCTAAACCAGACGTTCGTTGATCTGCCTTCTATGTTACACTCGCAGCTCATTCTTCCTTGTTGCATAAAGATGGATAACACAGTCGTGATCAATGACTATCGCCAAATGGACAAAGTGATCAAGGAGGGCCGTCAATATCTTCTCAACCTCTGCAAGAGAATCAAAAAAGCGAACTGCAATGTACTGCTTATCCAAAAATCGATCCTACGCGATGCCGTTGACGACATATCCCTGAACTTCCTTAAACGCCTCAATATTCTAGTCGTTAAGGACGTAGAACGTGATGAGATTGAATTCCTGTCAAAGAGCTTCGGATCCAAACCCATCGCAGACATAGACGCCTTTACGGAGGACAAACTTGGTTATGCAGACCTGGTAGAGGAGGATACGCGTTCAGGAGCCAAAGTCGTGAGAATAACGGGGGTTAAGAATCGAGGAAGGACTGTAAGCATACTTGCGATGGGAAGCAATAACCTCGTCGTGGAAGAATGCGAGCGCAGCCTTCACGATGCACTGTGCGTTGTCCGGTGTCTTGTGAAAAAGCGGTATGGGTTACATCAGTTCCTTTTCTCATATCTTGATATATTCGATCTTTTAGCGCACTCATTGGAGGCGGCGGGGCACCTGAGATCCATGTGTCTCGGTTACTTTCACAATACTCACAATCGCTCAAGGGCATGGAAGCTTACTGCTTCCAGGCTTATGCTGACGCATTGGAGGTGATCCCAACCACGCTAGCTGAAAACGCGGGTCTCAACCCGATTGCCATTGTTACTGAACTTCGAAATCGACATGCCCTCGGGGAACGAAACGCGGGCATCAATGTTCGAAAAGTAGGCATTCTTTGTTTGCCATCCTAGTCATATTCTTACAGTCCCAATAGGGACTGATTTCGAACATCCTGGAAGAGGATGTTGTTCAACCCCTCCTTGTCACAACAAGCGCTATCGAACTCTCAACGGAAACCGTTTGCCTGCTGTTGAAAATTGATGATTATGTACAAGCACGATGATCATAATAACATACTTCCCAATGCTTAATATATATACACCTGATCTGTGTCTTCCCTGGATAACACTTTCAGATCAAGCATCTTATCAATACTCGATGCAGAGACAAGTGTTTATGAGATGTTTTATTCTTATTGTGGCTGCTATAGTGGTGCTACAGGGTTAATAGGTTCATCTAAGTTAAATGTGAGATGCTTGTGGAGGACTAGATTCCTTATTCCCTGTCAAGTTGACCGGGCAAGTTGTCAATATAATTTGCGACCATGTCGAAGAGTGTCCAAAGTAGTCCGTGGGTTGTGATGCTGCGCACAGCACTCACACCGAGACCTCGGTATATCCGTGCAATACCAGCGAGCAAAGGCTTTGGATTATTGGGATCGGGGCCTGTTCCATCGTTAACTTTAGCGTCCGGTGTCCCATAGCGAATGCTTACCTCGTATTAAGCGATGAAGCGTTTCAAAAACTCCCCGATACCGGTCTCCAGCCAAGGAGCGCTGTTGGACTTTAGTTTTTACCCTATGGAGGTGATACTCAGCATTGGAGTCGCTCGTAATTGTTTGCTACTTACACATCGAGAGGATAGATGAGAGCCCAAGAAGTAACCTACAGATTGTTAATTTCTGAGAGAATGAATGGGGATGAAAAGGTGTTCTACCCCAGCCAAGGAACCGCAAAAGAAAGGCACCACCGACTGGTGTATTGGCAACCACGGAGGGGTCGGACCTTGCTCTCCCAACCTGTTCCGCCCCAGGAGATGTCGCATGCCATCATACTCAAGAAAATACAGTGCCGTTCCTGACGTATCTCGAACTAGACAACGGTATTAGTCAACTTCCTGAATAAAAACCTCAAATCCCCACGAAAATGTAGACGAAACCCTGTGTAAAGACCGGCTATACCGTTCGCTCTGAATATTTCTTTGACAGCTTCTGCTGTTCCAGGCGGCTTCACGAGTGTTATTCCTTTACTTGCCGCAATAGTGTATTCTAGCTGCCGCCGAACCTATGAAGAGAAATCAAGCAACGAAAACAACCACTTGGCCAGGGCCGACCTTGACGAGTTCGAATGCTGATGCGGGTATAAGGGCCGGAATCATTGACGGGAGAAGCACTTACGAGCACTCGTAAAAGATATCAACGCTCCTGACATGGCTCCACTGATACCGCCCGTGAGGGCAACGTCAACTATGCTATTACGACACAGGTAGTTATGGTTGCGGAAGTGTTCCTTGGTACGGTTGTATATTGTGAAGCTAGCAGCACCTAAGGGTACGGGTTTAGACATGTCTCAGTAGGTGTGTTCGATTGGCAGACGTACGAACGAATGAAATGGTCATGAGGGGTATCCACAGCCCACGATAGAATCCCATAATTCCCTCTTCCCGGTAAACAAGGCTTGCAAGCCTCGGAATTGTGATTGGTGTCTTTGTGGTTTGCAACCGAGATTTAAGGGAATCAAGCTAAACGCCTCGGCATGTCAACCCCCAACGCCAGCCAAGGTACATGTAAGAAAATTCACCGGATAACCAGCGAACGTAGAAACATAACTGGCAGAGAGGGCACACACAACGGCCTTATTGCCTGTTACATTGTATTGAGGTTTAAGAGTTCGGAAAAAGATGTAGGGCAAATGTCCGTACGTCGAAGGACATCGTTGAAAGCCACCGGGTCATATAGAGGGTTAGATGTTCTACAAGTTCGCGTTAGTGAGACAATTCGGCTCCTTGAAAATGGGGACTCGCCTTTTTCCATCCATAGAGCGCGGATATGAGGCTGGCCGACAGTCCAGCTTCGTGCCCTTGCACGAGAACGATGATTTGATTCAGACTGGAAAATGAAGCCGGGGACTCGTAAAAGTGGACAATTGGCGAACAGTTTGACTTGGACAGGAGAGAAACGCGAGAGTCACTTGACCTGCCTCATGCTTCTCACATCAAATTTCTCTATATGAATAATTTTATTAAAATTTGTTTTCTCATTATACGTCTACGTAGAAGAAGACAAGGATGAGCGTTAACCATCGATTCAAAACCCGCCAAGCCGTTTTTTGGCCATCTTCTTTTTTCCCAAAGATCGACCGCCGTAAGGCCCCGGAAGAATCTGAGTGCTCGCCATATGCTCCTGTGAGGACTCCGGGCCATTGGACGCCACTAGAGGCGGCTGACTCCCAAGCGTCTTGTTTGAATGACCTCTTAACGGGGGAAAGGTGATAACTTGTGTCCCATCCGAAGGGACGGAGGAAGTAACAACTAGAGGAGGTCGCTGCGGTTGAGTTACCATAACTTCCTTTATTGGGGTGGGCTCCCTCCGCTCGATAATCTGTGGATCGGCAACTCCGTCATACAGATCTCTAAATGCAAAGTCCTCTGCATGTGTGCCAATTTCCCAGCGGTTCAAAACCATCCGAACGCCAATAGTTGCTACAAAGTCATGGGCGTCCAATTTGGTGTAATGGTCGGCGTCACCCCTTGATACTGGCCGGAGATATCCAAATTCTACGTTAGGAGGATCTCCGGCGAGAGAGAGAGTCTTGGTCAGAGATTCGAGCTCTAATGCTCGTTGGTCCAAAAATGGTTGTGCCGAATATATATTATTTGAAAGGGATAAATCCAATGCGAGCTGTTCTGCGGCTTCAGTTTCTCGTCTAATCG
Organism: Clitocybe nebularis; assembly: GCA_900068955.1. NCBI lineage: Eukaryota > Fungi > Basidiomycota > Agaricomycetes > Agaricales > Clitocybaceae > Clitocybe > Clitocybe nebularis. Next base: position 225,833 of record CEMJ01394276.1, on the reverse strand, counting down.
ATTGTGCCATTCGGCCAGAGTCGACTGTTAGATTATATTGTTGCAAGATTTGTGGCCAACTTTGTCCATGATCAACGAAATCTGAATCGAGACGTGTAAGAATTGGAGTGATGTCAGAATGCCAGGAAGCATCTGTTGCAAGGGGTTTTGTGGTTAAGAGACCTTGTACCAGCGCACGAGACCCCCTTTTGGAGTTGATAACGGTTTCTGAGAGGAAATCTGCTCTAGACGATTCCAAAGGTTCTTCTCCAAGACGGAAGAATATATCACACCTATTCCAACGACAATCGTCAGAAAAAGGATGTCACGGGGAAAATAGCGATATTGACGTTGTAAGCATACTCTCAACTGGAGCTTCAATATTTTTCCAAAACGAAGGGATCCGCCCCAGGACGTCAAAAACTGCATCAGCAAGGTTTTCTTCCTTCTGTCTCTTCTCTTCCGTGTAGACACGGAACATGTCTAATTTCAATTTTTTAGATATCAGATTTATGGCATGGATAATATGACCAAGCCTTACTGTTGTATAGCAAGGAAAGGTTTGTCTCGCTGTAATCCTGGGAGTCCATAGGGTTCGGACCCACAATCAGACTTGAGGCAAGGCTATCCACATCTGACGACGATAGCATCTGGAGTGTGTCTTCCTGGGTTGACAAAGGGAGGTGAAGGCTACAATGACGTATGCTTCCGTTGTCAAATAGACGAAACATGTTAATTGCCTCCTTTCTCAACGCCAGAGGATGTCGGAAAAAAGCTTGACCTTGATATGGAGTGCCAACACCAGTACCTTGGCCGGGCAATAAGCAATAAGGTGGGTTATTTAGTTGGTACAGTTGTCCTGTCGAACGAGAAACATCATACACCGTTACCATACTGTTATTCCGGGATGACAATAACGTCAATGCTGTTTAAGAGAATTTTAGATCGAAAGTAGAGAGCTAAGACGAATAAAAGTACTTGAGTTGATAGTTCGGACTTCAAGAGAACGATCGTAGTTCCGATTGTGTTTGCAGCAAAGAAGGGGCTTTTGTGTAAAACGCTTGTCAATCCATAAAATATCTTGAGTGGATGATAATCGAATGATGTTGTTTTCTCCAGGATCTTCAACAGACGTAAAGTAATCTTCCTGTCTGGGAACCTTGAAGAGATCAAGAGGCATATTGGCCTGGGATAGAAATTAACTTTATTACTTGGAGAAGCAAGGGTATTATTACTCGTAAATCCAGCCGCTGAACCATTTTCCCGGAGGCCAAGAGGTAGTCGATGCCGTTGCCACAATGAACCACCCTCCAAAATGAATCCATCACACCACTAGTAGCTGGATAGAGAAAACCACTGCGGAAGAAATATGTTGATGTACAGTTCTTCCGACAAAATTTAGCTAGCTTACATCGATTTGTGACCATTAGCGAGAGTATATCTGTATATGGCCCCATGGTCATTGACCACGAGAGCTTCAAAGGGAGAGGATGATAACTTGATGTCAACAAGAGAACGATTTCCAACATCTTCGTTTTTTATGCTAGCCAATTCGGTCATCTGGGGGCGCTGACTAGACTCGGCGGTCATCGTTAGCTTGAAAAGCGATGTGAGCCCCAATGTGCGGACGGCCATGTGCGAATCTATGGGTATGAAATATACATATAGGTACTGGGTAAGAGTCGGCATACCTTGTTTGATATCGACAGATGATCCCTTGGAGGTTATGATTTGTTGAATGGGAGTCTCGAAAGTGCGAGTTGCGGCTGCAACCGGCTTGAACGATATTTGATTCTTATCCATATAGTGAAGAGGTGAGAAATCTAGTGTATATGGTGTAAGAAGTAGTCATCTAGCTAAAAATCTGTACCTCACTTACTAAGGTCTCGATTTAAACCACCCGTTGGAAATGCCAAAAATGTCGACGGTTCAGCCATTGAGGAATTGTACATGAAGACAGGTTCAAGCAAGTTCCCCGTATAGGGGTCAAAGTGTTTAAATCCTTGAACAATTCTGGCATCCTGCACAATTAAATCCCTTATAAGTTCAGCAGGAATATCCACATCTGGATGGTATGTGCGGAGAAAGTTAGCCTGATCGACGAATGGATCAATAAGATATCAAAAAGGGGACCGATCCTCGTAAAAGACTTACTTCTTGTTCAGCACGCCGTGAGGTAGTTGTCGGGGATATATTGAGCGAAGGTGTACGAGTCGGAGGGAAAATGGAAAGATAGTTTCCCGTGCGTAGATGGTTCAAGCCTATATGCACTCATTATAAAAGGATGTAAATCGTCCAAGGGGTGAACAGACTTGAATTCTCTTTCTTGACAACCGAAATCCACTCAAAACGGTTATTCCTTTCGGACAAGGTGATTGCATGGAGAGAACCTTGGATTACACTGGTGTATTTGCCGATGCCATCTTTGCTTTTGCTTTTTGCTTTTCGTTCAGCGATAGTGGCATGGTAATTACGGTCATCGGACGGCCAGGAATCCATTCCATTTGAACGTGAGCAGCTAGCTCAAGGGGTCTCGGTTACAAACGTAAACTTACTAGTTTTTTGAAGTCCGCCCACATCCCACTTTCGTGTTCGTTCATTCCTGCAACTGTCTTTGACACGCGATGCTCAGGTTATGGGCACTTGGCCACCGACCTCCAACTATCTGCCAGTTGAGCAGGATACATACCACGGCCTCTGCAAACGCGGCTCCCATTCCTAGCTCTTCGGCCGCGACAGACGTTAAATGGACTCCTAATTCCATAAGAACTGGACTCATCGCGCGTAAAAGGGGGATGACTTCACTATGGAATGACCAGGGTGCACGTTTACCCGTGACGGTTCTACAGGTAGGTTCTATTCAAGCTAATTAATAGTCAGTAGCTCACAGTGCAACCCAAGCTGGAGAATTGCCAAGTTACAGCAAATATTCGTACTATACGTAGAAATCATACAGAGTACCACGCGGTGCAAGTGGCAGCCTCGGACCGACCAAATAAAACTACAACTCGCCAAATGTTGGGACACTTTAGGAAAGCAAAAGTGCCTCCAAAGAGAATCGTAAAAGAATTTCCAGTGACACCCGATGCACATATTCCCGTTGGTGAGCATTACAATTCTTGCGTGACTGCGCTCAGGAACTAACGAATTACTGGCAGGTACAACGCTATCTGCTATACACTTTGTTCCAGGACAATATGTTGATGTGGTGGCTAATTCGTTCGTCCACTTGATTTATTTTTGCATGTGAGTAACTCTAATAATCTCCATAGCATTGGGAAAGGCTTTCAAGGAGGTATGAAACGATGGGGATTTAAAGGTCTGAAAGCCAGCCATGGTGTTTCCGTATCACACCGTTCGTCTGGATCAGCTGGGCAGTCGCAGGTAAGTTCATTTCTCTACCTATTCACCTCAGAGTAAACATTGTTTCTCAGGATCCTGGGCGAATATGGCCCGGCAAGAAGATGGCGGGTCGCATGGGCAATAAACGCATTACAACGCAAAATCTTGCTGTAGTACGTGTCGATACCGCCCTTGACCTTATCTTCGTTCGTGGAGCTGTTCCCGGTGTCGACAACGCACATGTTTTGATTCGCGATGCGAAGAAAAAGATGACTGCTCTCAGTAGTGCTAATCAGGCCAAGGGTCTCTACGAAAAAGTTCTCCCTAAGGGTGTAGATGATATGCCATTCCCTGCTGGAACTGTTGAATTGGCCAAGGTACTACCGCCGATTATAGAAGCTCCCGCATATCGTAGGAGCCCCTTCATCCCACAAGAATGAAGCCCTGTATGTTATCTTAAAATAATGTTATGTATCGTGAATGGTAATGTTCCCGTGCGGCCGTTTCCCGTGAGCTTTAAAATATAGTTGAGATAATCCGTCGAATCTCGATGTTGTGACTACACTTCGCATGAACTTGAATGTCGGCACATCAGATTCCCATGCAGTTAACAGCTTATTGCATAGACTAAGGTATGCCCTTCTCGTATTTACATGATCTTGTCTCATAGAACTTGGAAGAGGAGAACAGTTCCGTCACTCCCAGAATGTTAGAAAGTCCCGAGCGCACGTTTCCTCGACATATAGCTACAACTTACCAACGTTGCCAGTCAACCTTGGCATCCGTCCTGAACATTCCATTTCAGACCAAACCCAAGTAAAAGCTGGGAGCTCGGGCCAGAGTACGTATAAAACCTACTCTGGGCCAGTGCCTCCAAAGAGCTGGACGAAGCTGACCTCCAAGCCTGTTCATGAAACTGCAGCATGGCGCGCCGACGCACTATCACTCCTTTATGACGATCTACTGCCTTTCCAGCAGAAGTCTCTTCCTTCCATACCACTGCTCACTTCCTTGTGTCTCCGGATACTTCTGACATTCCCCGTTATTGAAATCGAAAATATGGTCCCAATTCTCCCCCCACATCTCCGCCGGGACCTGATACGCTACGCCGCCATTCACTCGCCGCTCCCCAACTCTTTGCTAGATGCCCTACACCAACCCGAAGGTCATGCCGATAGAGAATTGATTATTGTTGGTCCCCAGGCCAGCCTCCGAGAGGACTTTTTCATAAAGACAGCCTCAACCTACAACTACCCCAATGATGCCCAGAAAACCGGACAAGATGAATCATGGGACTGGGAAACTGAAACCCCGACACCAGAACCACTATGTACTTTTATACTGATGAATTCTTGTTTGGCTGGATCGACGCTCCTCACGCTTCCCCCCACCATTACTCATATGGGTCTTATCAACCTTCCTATAGCTATTTCCCTTCATAGATTGCCTGGCACCTGTCCTTTGCTTATTGTCCTTGACCTTTCATATAACACGTGGCTAGGGTCTGGGTCCAAGGATGCTGAGAAGATTATGGAAAGAGTCGAGTGGGGTCGCTGGAGCCAGTTGCGTACTCTTGGTCTGCGAGAGTGCCATATCTCAAACGAAACGCGGGCGAAGCTGAATAAAGGCAGGTGGGATGATGTGGAAGTGATACAATAAAGTCTATCGATAGGAAGGATGGATATGTAGGAAATACGAATAACTAATGTCGTGAGTATGTCGTCAATTCTTCACGTCGAGAAAGTGATGTAGGTCAAACATTGGCACGACCTGAGGAATTAACACAAGCGAACGGAGCTCAATAGGGAGAAAAGCGTACCTCGTGCTCTGATGAAGGGGGCTCCTGTGTAATAGAGGGTGGGATGGGGACCCCTGGGCGAGCCTTGATGCCATGCTGATGTGCAAAAAACCAAAGTGTAGAAGTATATCGAGTGAGTAGCTCAAGGGACGATGTTGATGGTAGTGCGGACCGATCTAAACGTGGACTTCAGATTTGAGACGATAAGGTAACTCTTTAGGTAGACTCACGTAGGATCGCGCTATTTATCTGATCAGCGACAGCCTCTCTTCTCTCTTGGCTTAGGTATCTTGATATTGAGCTGGCCTCCGGGATTTTGTAAAGAAGCAGGCCACCGACATTGTTAAGTTCTTTGAGATAAACCACACGATCACTAGGCTTGGGAAGGACACTAGCTAGTGCATGCAATTTCTGTGCCTTTAAAATAAGGTTCATTTGATCGTGTACAGGTGCGGTGGGTTTGGTATCCGCCTTCTTGCTAGGACCTGTGTCTGTTAAAGGGTGTTCAAGAGGAATCGTTCGACATGCTTCGATGAATGACATGATTCGAAGGTTAAGCGTAAGGTGGGCAGGGTCAACGGAGGTTGAGGCGATGTATTCCATATCATTTGAGACAGGAAGATGAGTCTCGTCAACAGACTCGAGAGCAGGTCCTGAGAGTACTGCAGGAAAGTGCTTGTTAAGTATATCTGTGGCGTCGTCCACTCGACCGGAGAGAATATGCTCTCGAATCTCTGCCGTAAATATAAGTAATGCAGACTAGGTGTAAGTATTGACGGACGAACTCTCGCGAAGATCAATATGTTTTAAGAAATTCGCAGAAAGCCCAGGGGATTCGCCAGTTGGTCCTTTGTTTGACTGAATTTCGTCACCGTCCGCGTCAAGATGTCGCACAGTGCTGTCTCTTGCAAAAGCTCTTGCTGTTTTTATATAACATTGATGGCATAAATAATCAAGGACCAGAGATCGCTAGTGAGAGGAGGACCGTCAGGGGTTGAAAGGGAACTGGCAGAATAGAAAACTGCACGAGTTGATATGGGGTTGGGTTGGAGAATTGAGCGTTCGAGTGTTTCCCTGTCTGTGACCCTTCTACAGAAGACATCGGAAAGAATGGTAGCTAAACCGTTTGAGCGGTTGTGAACCCTGTGGGCTGCTTGCCTGAAGTATGTAACTTGTACCTCAGGCCTGTAGGTTACGTAACGAAACCAATCGCGGTGATAGAAAGGCATCTGGGTAATGTGACTTGTATAATTCAGTTACTTACACCTAATCATTAAACGTTTACATCCTAAAATAATCTAGACAATATTTCTGATACGGGAAGTCCGGCCTCGTGGAAGGGCAGCAAAATCATTTGCGTTCCCAATTATCGCCTCATCTTGCAACAGACCGGCCTCTTCCTCCACCCGACTATAAGATGAACTGTACCGGCGAGGTCGAGGACGGTAGATAAAAGATTGAGCAACTATCGTAATATCAAATATCAGCGTACCCCCGCTTCCCAGTAGATACCTAGGTATTGATCAGTACACGGCAAAACAGTAGTCACAATTCTGAACGAACGGAATGCTCTCTCGGATGAAGTCGGTAGATAAAGGCGGGGGAAGCTGCATCTTGGGCGATGATAGGATAGACGCAACGTAAAAGGTATTCCCTAAGAATGCAAAGACAAAGAGGTACATAGAAAGACCCTGTGTGACAGGTAAGGACAATCAACTGATTAACATGAAGAATCTAACCTCAACAGACTTTCTAACGAACTTCAAAGGCTTGTCGTCAGCAAAGTTTATGGGATATGAAAAACGCTGGCTTACGTTTTTCCAGATTTGAGGTAGTCGTGAGGTTAAATACATTGTAGTGCATAACCAGGCAAAAAGACGTCCAATGATGCGTTCACTGAAAGGCTCCGTCGGATTGGGATCCTGAAGCAATGTTTCTGTTGCTCTTGTAGTTGGGTATGCTGGGGTACCAAATTGTGCCAGGGGTGTTGGAGACGGTATTGATTCACTCATGCCGAAGTCTCTTATTGCCAAAACTTGCCCAACGCTCGCATCACTTCTAGCGGGAATACTACCCATGTTACCAGTAAGCGTTCCGATGCCAAAAAGAATCCACACGCTGAGGAATACTATTGGAGCCCCCCTTCGGCCAGACCTTGAACTCCGTTGGTTTGGACTGTCCACTTCTTGCTGGGGGAGATGGCTTTGATTTGTGTCCGGTGGAGCATCGGGGCTCATTAGCTGAAGATGTGGAGGTACCGACGACCGAACGATGCCCGTTAGGGCCCCAACACTTCCACCCCTTCTCCTCTGCCGCTCAATACTCCATGATACCCGCTTCCGCCCCAGGTCCCGCCCTCCCTCCGAATGAAAGCTATCCGCAAGTGCAGTAAGAGCCCCTTCGTCGACGTCGTCTTCTTCCAACCCTCCTCCAAGAGAAAATCCTTCAGATGCTTCGTGTAATCTGTCTCTGCTTCGTCTATTTGACCTACGTCTCTGATCGATTTGTTCATCCTGTTGAGCGGCAAGGGCCGCTGTTGCCGCAACATTTGCTGCGACTGCCGATAGAGTGCGATATCGAGATGCGCCTCTTTCGATTGAACTTCTACCCACACCAGCTCCAGATATTGCGCTCCGTGGGTGACTGAACGCAGCTTTTGTGCGCCGCGAGTAATAAAAGTATTGGACGACCAATACGCAGTCTACGCAAACAAAATACGTTGCAAGATATGTCTGACGCGTAGTTCAACGTTTACACAATGTCGCTTCTGCAGGCATGCTCACTTGAAATGGAAGCTGGTGAGTCAGAATGCATCCAACAAGGTTGGAGAAATCCCCTGCATACAGGAACATTATAAGATGGGCATTGATCAGAAGACCTGGCGACTTACCAAGAAACCAGTTAGCTAGGAAAGGCAGAGCAAGACCTTCACATGACTGTCGACGTATATTTTCCAAAATCTGTCTGCGGTGGGTTCAACATGGCGAACATTCGGGCTGAGTTACTGTCGACACGAGTCGAGCTACTCACGGAAATTGGGCACCAAGCCAACAAGCTATTGAGGTATAACCTAACAAATCGCTTGATATGAATATACTTGTCATGACTCGCCTGTCGCAAGTTGTGGCGGGGAGCGGTTGGGAATGGGGGTATACTTGGTGGTCGCTCTACGATAAGCACAACTTTAGCCAGCAGAGCCTATTCCGGATCTTTTCCCTGACACAAACATCTATACTTGGATACAAACACGTTGTGTCTGATTGTGTCAATTCAGTGTATCACTATGTAAATAGGTCTATGCTCGACATGTTATTTATTTGATATGTAAAACCAGCATCGGTCACCTTTTATCACTACTAACGGTGCTGTGTGTAGCCCACCCTCGACCTTACATCATACTACAAGCTTGGTTTGTATTTCTCCACAACCAGGAACGTGAGATTGGCCCCGACTGTCAAGCACAATTATATTACCTCCCAAAAAAGGCAACCGGCACCTCCCTCCAACACCCTCCGTCATAACCATGCTTCCTCGTACAGGTCAGAAAAGAGCTGCAGGATTAAATGCAGAACCGTCATCTTCTGGCGCATCTAAGCATGCTTCCAAGAAAACTCGCTTTGTTGAACCGGGTGAAGATCCCGCAAATTTCGCGGAGGAAGTCGACTCAGCGCTTGAAAACCCATCTGCTCATCGTAAAGGCCGGGTAAAGAACGAGGGCTATGAATCGGACTCGAGCGATGATGGCGAAGGTGTCGTATTGAGTAGGAAGAAGGATGCGGCTGGTGAAGATGACGACGCTGATGACATGTTTGCTGCTGCCGAGAAGGAGGAAAAACAAGAGGATGCCAGTGTCAAAAAGAAGAAGGAATATCTGAGACTTGGGGACATAGAAGGCCAAGAGTTCAACTCAGGGTCCGAGGATCAGTCAGAAGACGACGAGCCAGAGGATGAGGACGATGCTGAACGGCGGAAAAAAGCAGGAATGGGGTACGAACTTTCGTCGTTCAATATGCGGGATGAAATGGAAGAGGGAAAGTTCACCGAGGACGGGAGTTATGTTCGGACATTCGACCCTCACGGAGTTCATGATCGGTGGATGGAAGGACTCGACGAACGAGAAATCAAGATGGCTAGGAGACGGAAGCGTCAGCGAGAGAGAGAGCAAAAGGAGAAGATAGAAGCAGAGGAGAGGGAACTCGAAGAAAGTGGTGGAGTGGGTGCTCTTGAAAAAGAGTTGTTGGCAATGCTGAAGAAGGGCGAGACTGTGCTTGAAGCCCTACAGCGGCTTGGTGCGCAAGCCAAAAAGCATCGGCTGGGGAGCAAAAGGCAAGCTACATCTATACCATCTATATATTCTGTCTAAGATTTGTTGTAGCTTGAAAACGAAGGCAGCTAGCGAGATCATGGACGTGGACGGGCCAGCAAAAGAGCCGTCGAAGATTGAGCATATCACTCATCTCGCTTCAAATATTATGTCTCTTGGAGATACAGATATCTACTCAAAAACATACGAGGAGCTTGTCCGTGCTGTCCGTTCTTCGGGAAGTGTTGATGTTTCATGGGAACCGCCGTCGGCCGACGTGAAGTACGAATACAGATGGGACATTCCAGGTGTTCAACCGACAGCAGACACTTTTGGACCTTTCGGGGAGGAAGAGATGAGATCGTGGTATAAAGCTTCTTATTTCGGTACATCAGGAGACAAGGTTCAAGTGCGACAAACTGGGGGTCAATGGGGGGATTGGGACGACATAATAGAATCCTGAGTGAGAGTCTCATTGTCGGTTATGCATTTGTGCTTGTATCTGTATCAATATCATTTCAAAAATGGTCATCGGAAAGACGTATGCGGTTTATCCAGAGTCCAATGAAAAGTGTCAAAGGATATTTATCAACAATCAATGGCTGATATATTGAAAGACGAAAGAAACTTCTGGCAATCCCACCTCGGCACGTAACAAGTCGTCATGGTTGTTTTGCAACTCTGAGTTGGTGAAGTGATTCCACCTAAAAGGGATATCAGTATCATCCAGCTAGCTGTGAGGGGCAGTGCGCATACGTGCTGGCGTCTCCGTATAGAAGAGCCGGTGCCTTTATTACTTGTTTCCCATTCTTGCATCTTTTGCATTTGAAAGTCTCGTGTGTCTCACAGGCTGTGTTCTCATTGAACAGGAATAACTGTCGAAGGGCGTCCAGCGAAAAATGCCGTTCTGCGTCTTCCTTCTCATCAACTACAGCAGATGAAAGAGCTTGTTTATTAGCCTGCCGCTGAAAGATCTTCTCTTCTATCGTGCCCGTCGAGATAAAGCGGTACACGAAGCCTAGAGGCGGGGGGCGAGTTAGGGTTGTCTGATGGGACTTAGCTAGTTTAGCTCACACTCTTTCTTCTGGCCATCACGCCACACACGAGCCAGCGCTTGCTGATCTGCCGCTGGATTCCAATCTTTGCGGCTATGAGCATGCTGTACCAATATATGCGCTCTGGAATGGATACTTACCAGGGTCGAATAGTATCAGTCGGTTTGCACCGATAAGGTTGATACCACATCCACCTGCTTTGCTACTGAGCAAAAAAATGAATTCTTTTCCTTCAGGATCATTGAATTGGTCAACGAGCTTCTGCCTCTTGGTGATGGTCATTGTGCCGTCGAGACGGAAAAACCCATATCTAGAAAATAGGCATGTCATTAGTTGTGGGGCTGGAATTTAATGAAATTGTAATACATACTTCTTGCTTCGGCAGAGTTTCTCAAAGAGATCAAGAGTTTGTGTGTAGTTGCTGATCAATACAATCTTATCGTTTGTATGAGTCCGTAAATGGTGCAGGAATCTGGCGCGTTAACTTATAGCATATGCCCTCCATCTAGGACAACTCACCTTTCTAATACGAGGAACTTCCCACCCCAATCACATCGAACGTTCTGGTTTCTGCCTTTCTGCTTGCTGTCGGCGCCAGCCCCGGTAAAACCTTCAGGAATTAGGCTCTCACATCCTGCAAGGTCTGCAGGTAGGTTCAGGAGTTCTGGATGGTTACAGAGCTTTTTCAGAATATTGATTGCTTTGAGGGGTTGAGAATGTGCTCCCCGCAACAAAGCTTTTATCTCGGGCGAGGATATAAAAAGGCGGTAAAGCGAGAGCTGGAAATCCGAAAGCCCACAAAATACCACTTGTTCATACTTGACGGGGACTGTTTTAAATTAATCTCATGGATTAGGAAGGGATGTATCAGAGACGTACGGTATTTAGATAGAAGGTCGTTGGTTCTGCGAATGATGAACTTGGTAACAAGTCCCCCAAGTTCTTTCAGCTTCTTCTCGCTCTGTGCTTTAAAGTCATCGCTCGCCATAGCATCACGGCCGCGGATGATAGCGTTCTCGAAGTTTTTTCGGAAGTCATTCTTAGAACCCAGAAAGTTTGGGTTAGCGAAACTGAGAAGGGAGAAGTACTCCGAGAGATCATTCTTTTTTATCACTAAGCCCCAGGTTATATGGTTCGAAGCACAAAGCTACGTACCTGAATGGGGGTACCTGTAAGAATAACACGTCGTTTGACATTTAATGCATTTAGCGCCTGGTAAGTAAGCGATTCTGTGGGTTAGGTGATTAGAGTCAGCCGACTAGGCACCATTCAGTATACCTGAGTTCTTCAGTCTATGACCTTCGTCACATAATAGCAGTCCTATGCTGCAGTTAGCGAGATGCGCGGTCAGTGTCCGCAGTGTTTCATACGAAACTATCATAACTATCGCCGGAGGAATGAATATAGATAACCATTTCTACCTTGCGCATGACTTACCAGGTTGTGTGACGTTCCTCCCTCGAGCTGCCACCCACCGTCCAACTTTCTCTAACAACTCAATTTTTCCTCCTTTTCCGTCAATCGCTAGAGCAGTCACCGTGTCTTTGCCCAACCACTTCACTGAGAACCGATGAGAACCGAAGACGCTAAGAAAATGAAAAATTACCAAGTTCATTGGCCCAGTTTTTTACAAGGCTAGATGGACATGCAATGATGCATTTTTCTATGGACGGCTTTCCTGGGTGGGGGGACTGTTTAAGCAGGGTCCATAGGAGGGCGATGCATTGAAGAGTTTTCCCAAGACCCATTTCATCGGCCATGATACAGCCATATTGATTTTCCACCAACATCCCCGTTGTGCATTTATACAGAAACTATAGAAGATGAGGGTTGTATAGGCTAAACGATAATGACGCTTACTTTAACTCCCTCAACTTGATGCGGCCGAAGGACCTTCGTTAATCGCGGGTCGATGACCACCGGCACCTTGTCAACTTTATGCTTCTGATCCTTCCCCTCACCCAAAAGATGCTTCAAGCTCTTATGGGGGTTGAACATACCAGCTGTCTTCTCTTTAGCTTCCATTGCAGCTTTCTCTTTGTTCTCTTCCTTCTGTCTCTCTTTCCTCTCCTCATCTGTCTCTCGGTCATCGATCGTGGGATCATATAAGACTATGGCATGGTCCTCCATCGGATCGTGCAGTGGTCTTGGTATTATTTTAGTTTGTGGTCGGATCCCAAGAGACACGTTTGTTGGCAGTAGAGTCACAGTAGCCCCATCCTTATTTGTCATAGAAGGCATTGAGAATCTTCGAGTACCAATTGTGTCGAAAGATTTTGGTTTGAAGACTGGATATTTCTTGACTGCAGCAAGGAGTTCATCTTCATTCAGGTAATTTCCATCTCGATCATCCTTCTTCTTTTTCTTCTTGCGGGAGTCTGATTCGGAATCGTCCTCGTTTTGCTGGTTCGTGTAGACAACACGCTTTCGCTTTCGCTGTGGCCGGTCGCGTCCAGCCGACGCAGTGAGACTAGGGGGTTTGAATGGTTTGTTAATTCTGGTGCTCTCTTGAAGCCTGTCGACAGTCTGTCCGTCATTAGTCGTTGGAATCCGTCGCAACATCAACGTCAGACGCAGAGAATATATTTTGATAACTTATAAGCAACTGTAAATAACACGACAGAACATACATATAATTCACGTGATGTGACGGGACGCATAAATAGTAATAGCATCATCAGTAACTATTACTTTAGATATTGAGACCATCGCTGACTGTCCGCGCCTGTAGCGGCTTCAGCGTACGCTGAATAGTCTTCAATGATGACCCGTGATACCAGTACATCGTCGGAGTGCCCAAGTAGTGAGACAGATATGTTAAGCCTCTGGGAAATGGAAGTGTTGTCCGATGAGCAAAACGCAAGGACCTCTACCCCAGCCATGGCCACAAACTATGAAAGATTTTAATAAAGCTTCAGCGAACAGATTGAAGATACATACGAGGTCCCCTGACTGTAGACGGGAGCGAAATTGGTCGAAAACAACCTTCTGGTCATCAGTAGCGTCTAAATCAGGGATGACTTTTGCCGATGGGCCGCCAGTACGAAGTGTATCAAGGAGGGTGACAGCGGCGCAGTTGTTGTAGAATTTCCCTGGAGGACCTCTTTTACCCACGATAAAATCAAGAGATGGGGAACCGGAGGGAGAGGGAGATGCATCTGTCAAGACTACGGGGATACTGACTGACGAGTCAAAATTAAGTATGAATGGTGACGAATGAGCCCTGCGGAAATGGTCAGAACTATTAAATCCATTTTCCTAAACATAAGGCTTACGACTCGGAAGGTACAGTGGCTAATTTAGTCTGTGACTCCGATCCAAGACCACTGAAGCCATTGAGTAAGGTTCGATCAGAAAATGATCAATAAAAGGATACACGAACAGGGGCCCAAATATAGTAGAACGTTTCCAAGCTGCATTGAGGGTGTTCATAACACCGGTCGCTCCTGATGGAAATAGTTTGTCTTTCGCTAGTGTGAGACTGTTGGCGACAATTTAATGGCATATATATAACGTATACGTGTTACGCACCTTTGCTGAAGAGAAGAGATTACATTCTCTGTTTCGGGGGAGGTTGGGTGGCCTTCATCTGATTGGGGTGCAGGAAGCGGGGGCATCTGAAGCTCTTGTGTTGGCTTAGGGTTTTCAGTGGAGGGCGTGATATCGTCGTCTTCGAAGTCAGGGAGTGCGTTCACATTCTGCGCAACAAGCCCAGCCAATTTCAATAATTCCTCTGGAGTGGGCGGAGCCTGTGCAATTACGAGATCTGAACGGCCCGAGATTTCCTCATTCCCATTATCGTCATCCCCCCACAACGACCCATTCTCATACTGCGAGTCAGATGTTTCACCCTTCTCGTCTTCCACTCTTTTACTATATTTCCCCTTGATTGTCTTCAATGTACCCTTATGAGATATCAAGAGAGAGCTTTTGTTCTCTCTCTTCGCCAAAAACCCCGACGATGAACGACCGGGTCCTGGTTTTGATGCAGATATTTTTGACGAAGAGGCTTGTGGGGCTCTAGGTGCTGATAAACGAGTTTTGACTGGAATCGCGCTGTCCATACCCATGACGCCCGGATTTTCCACCATTTTCACTAAAGGGTTAGCAACACGAGCCCTATGGAAAGGAAGGTTATCGCCATCAATGCTGGTATCGGGTTCATTTTCAGACCGCGCCATATCTCGGTCGTCTATGTCCAAATTAACCGATTGAAGAGGTCTGCTTGTATTGGAAGTTAAATCAATCGTATCCTTAGTTTGCCTAGATTCTGGTTTTTTGGGTGGCTTTCGCAGCATTTCTTCTTCATCAGAGGCAGGAATCACCTCGTCGAAAGATGAAGTGCGGGCGTGCCTCTTCTGCTGTCGGCGAGACCCTGGTGATGGGGCCACTGGACCTTGTAAAGTTTGATGATTGGATCGTCCAGGTGGTGGCATCCGTCTCAATTGGTTTTGGGGAGAAATGAGACCTGGCGACTCGTCGTTGTGTCCTCGGGTGCGCTTTTTCAAAGGACCTTCATCTGGTATCCCCTTTCCCTCAACAGAAGCACTGCGTCTCCGCTTTGTCTCAGTAACAAGTCCTTTTTCGATATACCGTTTAGAACTTTCAGCTTGGGGTGAAGACTGTGGTGATGCATCGCGGTCACGAGTAAGTAGTTTTCGCTTCTGTTTCCGGCCTGTGAGAGTGGATATAAGCACGGAGCAGGGCACATCAAGCAGAGACATACGAGGTGGGCCAGTGGGCAAGAAGACCTCTCCAGCCGTGAAGAGGCTCATATCACGATAGTCCCTCCCACTGACATTGGCCCGTTCCCAAAAGCGCTGTATTATGTCCTCTGAGCCTTCGAAAGATTCTGTAGGTTCCCACCTTAACTAAAAGTCAGATGCGACGGCGCGGTCAAGATACCAAGACTTACGTATCACTTTCAATACCATAACCTTTCCACTAACGCGTTGAAGTCAGTTTCAACAGAAAGTATAGGGAACAATATTCATCTACCCTAACGCAGTATTTCTGTAGGAGATAAGTACGAGACGGGGGTAGGTTGAGATGAACATACCCAGATCAATTTCTTTCTTTTCTTGTCGACACGAGCTTGGGTAATGGACTCTAAAGAAACGTAGGTAAGTGGGGAGATATAGGCCCTAAGAAATAACTTACCAACTTCATATTCATCTTCGCCTTGACTCATTATAGTACGTTGCGGTTGCGGTTCGATTGTTGGTGAGCGTGAGTTCGTGAAATTATTAGCACGTGGTTCAGTAGACATTTACATAATTTTTGAAACCATCTCGATTCCGTTAAGTCTCACCACCTCAATAAGTATTCAATGTCTGAGGCTATTCCAGCATATAAACCCTCCAAGCAAATGCATCTTCACAGCAATGGAACAAAAACAAGAGACGTCCAACAATAGCCCCAACCCACCCCCTGCATACCCCTCGCAGTATGGTCCCTCTTCCCCTATGATAACTCAACAGCAACCATATCCAGGTCCCCCTCCCGTATCTGCCGCACAAATGGGCCAACAGTACCGTTCGGAGCGTATGTTTATCAATCCACGTCATTCTCAGCTGTAAACTAATTCCAATCAGTATACGCCCAATGTGCCCAAGGGACCCATGTGCGTACCACTAGGTTTGGTTTGTGCGGTATTCTCACGGCGATCGTACGTATTTTGTTTATTTCCCCTGCGTATACTGCTTTTAACAGGTGGATTCACAGTTTTGCTTTCCCATTGGCTTAATTTGCTTGTGGTAATTCATTTACGAATACATGCCCTCCAAATCTCACCCAAGCTTGTAGTTTGGATACAGACAAAGTATGTGCAAGATGCGGAGTCAGACTATAAGTCTCGGCGAAGTGCCCTATTCATTATGCTACGGGACGCCCATGTAATCGTTTCATTTGAAAGCCCAAACACCAAAATTATGTTTACAGCCGCAATTCCCACCACCATCTCATTGGCTCTTTCCTACATACGATATGTCTTGCGAAGGATGTTTCTGGATATAATAGGGTGATCTACCCACCCACATTTTATACTGGCGGGTTAGCGAGTCCCATAGTCTCGTAACTTTCCTTCGACTAATTTGAGGCGGGCCTTGATACCCCACGAATTTACATGTTCACCACTAAACCTTCAAGTAAAAGGTATTGACTCACGTTGAGTTAAACTCTTAGTCTCTTTTAGTCCCACCTTCGATGGACAGTAGTCTCTACCTCCTAATAAGTACTATTTTTTTCATCTTGTTCTGACTATTCCTTGGGAGGAGAGAGTGGAACCAGAAGTGCTACAATTGCAGGAAGGCAAGCTTGAAAGCGTCATATCTTATTCCATAACTCATTATAGACCCCGCGCTTGACAAGATCACCCATCCCGATCCAATTTCCTTCACTATGCCTCATGCTAAGCAGTTGGAGTTGGCCAAAAGAAACCCCAAGCGAAATGGGTAAGTCTTCAACTACGACTGCAACCCGAAACGGGATAAACGCCCCCTGCCCACTGAAAGGACAATCACTAGGCATCTCAGCCCACAAGAAGATGCTCCAATCCGTGATTAAGGTGAAATGCTACATAGTAACAAAGTGGTAAGGATATGCCACACGCAAACAAAGTCAAGGTTCCACAGCCTGTAACGATGATAAATATACATTCACAGCGGTACTTAATAGTTTCCCTTATCGACGGTCAGAAGCTGCACAAATGCAAGAATGGGAAGCACTACGCGCATCTTTGTCGAGTACACTTGGCTATGGGGTATAACACTCCCCAGGCGTGATGGGCTCTCCAGGAACGCCAGAAAAGGGAAGCCTAGTCATGGGCAATGCAACTCCTTCGTCCACAACTAGCGCTACCGCACGGCTGACGATGACGCAGTTGACAAGGCTTAATAAGTTCAGGAGAATTTAACCACCAAAAGTTGTTCAGCCGCCTTGTAGTCTGTGCTAAGCACTGCCTAAATTCGGACAACCTAAGCCCTTTTTCCGGGGGCAACATATGTAGAACGCTTGGTGCAGGACCCAGGAGTGAGGCTAATATGCTGGACTCCGTATACGGCAGACCCAGACTCACTGCCACACCAGTTTTTTTGTTGCTGCTGCTTAGGAAGGATGAACATGGATTATCGCAATTGCTGCCCTCTCCGGCATCAGACTGACCAGGATACGTATTTGAGTGCACGTCGAGGTCGAGTTAGCGCCAGTCTATGCCAGTAGCATTGACTCAACATCTGCACTTGGAGACAGCAAATGCCTCCAGGGTATTTACGGTCCCGAACTAGCGTTGCAACCACCCACGCTTAACGAGTTGCGTCGGTGTAGTGTCCGAATACTGCTCCTACATTTATGCCAAAGTCCCATAGTATCGAAAACAACTCCATCACAGTGCCAAATTCGGGTCCACCTCAGTTCGGCAATGATATTGAGACTAAATCTCTTCTCGCCCTTTGGACAGATACGTTCTTATAGAATGACATGTTATGCCTTTTAGGAAAACTGAGACGACGACGCAGTAACTCATGGTAGTGCCTGTTCTGGACCGCGATCTCAAAGACCTATCTCCCTGCACATTATTTTTGGAACAAAGCCTCCAGTCTCGCACCTCGACTCTATGGGAAGCTACCCTCACCCCTAACCTCTTCCTCTGGTCAAATAAAATGCAATTATTTCCCTACGGCCAGAGGTTTAACCTAGGCCTACCGATGATATAACTCGCAAGTCCGACACGCAAGAAAGTGTCTCCTCTTCAACGGGTTGGATAACACCCTCAAATTTCCGCACTCATAGAATGTATACCTTCAGTCCTCTGAACACAAATCCTCAAGTTCCGGCAATCAAACATTACATAATATAGGAGCAAGACTGTTGATGGGCCCATAATCGTTAACAAATCGTAGAGGTGCCGGAGCTTAGAAGGACGGTGTGCCCCCACATGCGGGTGGGTCGCGCCCTTGGCGACACCATCTGAATGGGAAGAACCAGACGACTTAATGGGCCATTTGGGTCAACCAGTGTTTCGATCAATTTGGTCCAATACCATGCACTCCATGAAACCGCTCCAGGTCATTGAGATTGGCTGAAACCAATATTTTGTTTGGATGCCGAAATGGTACATTCTCTCTGGCCGTTACGTGAGAAACAGCAATGTATTTTAATATATAATATAGTAGATATACAGATAACAATTAGTAGGACCAAGTAAGTATACATGTACGGGCCGTCGTTGGAGGGGGTGGGGTGTAGTTTAGGTATCCTGTGAATTTTCTAGCTCGACCCAGCTAGGGATGGGTAGTTGCCTTGAAGCTATGAGACAATCCTTCACCCATGACCAGTGAACTGTTCTTGTCTTGTCTAGCTCCGGATAATATGGCTGGGGATCCTTGAAAACAACTAAGTCGAAATCCACTGGGGGTGCTGAAGCATAACCAAGACTGCTGACAGCTTCGACACGTTCCGCCCCCATTGATAGAATGATGCGGGAGACTGCATTGTGGGCCTCTTGCAGCTTTTCGTCTGTGCCTGGAAGCTGCGTAATTGTAATGAGCCAAGAAAGCCAGCACGCAAAGTACAGAGCAACTTACCGTCTTTCCCTTGGGCTGGGGCATCATCTCCGACCCCACACAAAGGATCGACATGTTACGGAACAATTTACAAGGGACAGCATTGTCCATGATAGCATTCAACTGGTGCACACTATTTCCCCAGTCCATATCGACTTGCTGAGACGGGCGCGCACCCAATGCGTCAGAATATCCTTGAGGCAACGTATACGATAACCAGTCCTTCTCCTGCTCCTGAATGATATATCAGCTCTGAGGTAAAAAATATAAGTGAATAAGGCCTACAGATTCTACAGATTCACGGAGCCAAGCCACGGACAAGCAAGGTATTCCCAGTCCCAAAGCTATAAGAAACTTAGCCTTCTGATTTGCGTCGTCGGCCAGTAGAAAAACACGTTCAATGTCCTCTTTCCCGGCCCACTTTACTTCGCTTTTTTCTATAACCCACCGATTACCTGACTGTGTGTGCCTTCCTTCCATTCGAATGATGTTTCCCCAGTCTTCGATAACAGTGCCGCCGCTATCCTTAATGGCAGCCATAACTTCATTTTTGTCCTTTGACCAGTTCTCGTTTCCTGCGCTTAATGTTACGACAAGGCCAGTTTTAGCCAAAACAGCTCGGCGTTTTGTCCCTCGAGCAGATGGGCCACTTGCTATCGAGAGCCTCGAAGGCGTTGGGCTTGGTTTGGCCAGTACCGGCTTGATCACAGTAGAGACGGAATCTGGCATTAGCACACGATCTTTCCATGCGTAAGTGATTGTCTTCGTAGCAACGCGGAGGTCGCGAATTTGCAAGTCTTCCACACTGTCATCCAAGCTGACCTGCACAACGCTAGTGGATTCGAACTGAGTTACACTGACGACCTTTGAGCTGCGTGTGTTGTGAGAGAAAAGGACATCATCTCCAATGTGTAATTCGCAAAGTCGCATCTGATCGATGTTAAGTGTTGATTCGGTGCCATCGTCGAATTTAATTAGATATTGCGAGCCACCTTTATGTGAATGAGCCACTCCTGAGTAGAAATGACCATCCTGCCTCCATAAAGCGAAGACTCGAGTAGGCTCCCAGCCCCCGCGAGCTGAAGCTACCGATCTCCACTTCTTTGTTTGTCTCGTGACTGGTGCGATGGCAGGGGTCTTTGAATTTGCCCTAGTTGTCATATGTGAAGCTTTTGAGGACCTCTTGCGCTTTCTAGACGACGACCCTGTTGTGTGAGGATCAACTTCAGTATACTCGTCCTCCGCAGGCTCTGTTCTGTCATCATCATCCTCTTCGTCTGTTCTACTCATGAGAAGTTCATCCTCATGCTCGACTTTACGTTCGCTTCTAGCTGGCTGTCGAGATCGTCCTATGGATTTAGTCGAACTTCTCTTCACATTCGAACGTGGGTTTGCAGAAGACCTTGTGTCTCTGTTGGTTTTTACGAGCGGAGTTGACTTGGAACGTAAGTTGCGCCCATTTGAAGTTGTTGCTAGATCTTGATCCGGTACTGAAGAAGGGACCTCCCCCGTTTCCCATGACCGACCAATACCTGGTGCCCTTTCTGTGGGAATAAATCTCATCGGCCGAGCTTTATTATCCATGGGAGTTGTAGCATCGGCTTGAGGTTGAGGGCGGTGTAATTCTTTCGTCTTACCCTCATTGGGTAAAACGGGTGGAGCCTCATCCGTTCTGTGGCCTTTTCCAGTTTGTTTGGCCTTCAGCAGTCCATTAGAGGACAGAAAGGGGTGTTACATCAGATCTCATACCTTCTTAGGGCGTGGTGTCAACATTGTGCTTGCTTTACCTTTCCCTTTATTAGTAGGCTTGCCCATCCCCCTTCCTTCCGACTTCGAAATCACTTTGGCGAGTGGTATGTCGTCCTCGTCCTCGTCCTCGTCCTCGTCGTCATTATCCTTTACCATTGAGTGATCGTGTTTGTCGCCGTCATCATGTTGTTTATTGCTAAGATCCATCTCTTCGCCTTCATCAACTTCCATAGAATCGGGTATGATCTCTCCGGAATTCGGTTCAGGGTCGGAGCTTGGGCTGATCCTAAGAAAATTCCGTTTTACAGGACTCCGGGCGAGTGATTTGGCCCTCCTCGGGGTATCAGATTCACTCCGGAGAGGTTCCGAATCCGGAACCACATCCATGTCATCATGACCCCGTTGCATGCCGCCCCCGTGGCTATTACCCCAGGTACGTCGGGGAAACTGACGAGAGGGGGGTTCCCCGCTTTCATCTTCAAACGAGGGCTGGGTAGGTTCTCCTAAGCTTACAATGTTGTCCGTGTGTGATGTCGAGTTAGGAGCCGGAGTACGTTGGTGAGGTAAGCCAGCTTGCACATTTCCATATTTCGCATACCGCCACTGGTTCTTTGGATTGACTAGACTCAGTAGGTTTCTTGACTGTGGTAGGGTGGAGACAGAGGGATCGTTGCGAACTCCGGACCCTCGATCGATAACATTGCGGGCACCGGAGTTCTGAGTTTCATCGACCCTGAGTTCCTCTTCGCGATCTTGAGAAGTAAGGTAGGAATCGACCTGGGTGGATGGTTGAGTTGCTTGCATATCTAACCCCTCTGGAATTTCGTCTCTTTCTTCATAAGTTGATCGTAAATAGCTGGAGGAAGGGATACTGTCTTGCGTCGATTGCTGGCTAGTTGCGTGATATTCGTCTACTATCGCAGCCGTATAGTCAGGTTGTCGACCATATGGGGGACCTTGAGACCCTTCAAACAATTGAGAAAGGCCGTGTGATGATTGTGACTGCGAACCGCCCGAATTCGAAGGAGTCGCTGCGACCAAGACTACACCTTCCGAAGAGGGTGAGCTCCTTGTGCTACGCTCTGAAGATGGATATCTAAACATCGTTTTTGAAGCCGAGTGCTCCCTGGTGGCCTTGTTCACGGACTCAGAGATCCGCCCCAACTCGGACAAAGGAATCTCGAATTGCTTCGAAACTGCCAAAAACTGACGTTCAGGATCCTCAGAGAGGGAGTCGGCGAAAGAGTCTTGAGAATAGGAATCCTCCAAGATTTCAGGTCTATTGGAAGGGGGATAGGACGTGGATCGAATTGGGGGAGGATGTCGTAAGGAGACTTTGTCATGCACCCCAGCAGAGACTTTGGACCGAGGAGACTGGAAAGAGACAGCCTTATTATTAGATGATCTGGACTTGAAAGGCGTTCCGTGAGCTCTCAAAGGTAAAGCATAGGACAAAGGCGGAGGTTACCTTTGCAGCGCGTGGTGGGACGCGTGAAAACTGGTCTATATGGGGTGTTTTTGTAGGTATGTGCCTTGGTGATGTTGTATCTGAGGAGAAAGGTTCTGCATGTATAGGAGCTAGTCTACTCCTCAACTCGGTCGATTTATTCGCGTGGATGTTTTCCTTTTGCGAACCCTCATTCGCCTCATCTTCCGCGTAATTTTGAGTTTGGGTCTGCGTCGTTGCAAGTCCATGAAAGTGGTAAGTTAAGGAGGAGTTCCGAGGGGGTGAGGTATCTGAAGCTGTGATGTCTTTACTAATGGAGGTGTCCCCGCGCCCTGGGGCGTGACTATCGTTATGTTTGGACGCTAAATCACGGTCGGGGTCCAAGATCGTCTCAAGCAGTTGTGTAGCTTGCGAATCACCATCCAAGTCGCTGAATCATAGTTAGCCATCTCGATTCGCATATGTGCATGTGCGAGGCGGAAAATATACATACCTACCACTGTCAAACGCGTTCATCAGCCCAAAAGGGGAGAGGGTATTTTGTGCACTGCGACTCCTAAGGAAAGTGGGCGGATTTCTACGACCAACAGGGAGGTGTTCGTTGGGCAATATAAAAATTGAGTAGCCGACAAGGACCCCACTAGACCCCACTCAGGAATGCAGGACATATATTAGTGTTACGTAATACCTGTTCATACATGATCTACGTTTGATCGCCGTCCCTCTGAACTTAACTCAGCCCACAAACTACATTTCTTCACGCTCCTGGATCATTGTATTACTTATTCACCATCGCGCCGGTCGCCGTTCCAATTACATCGCCAGGCTCACCGGAATGCCGCGTTACACCCCAACTGCAAATCTCCACAGCCTCCGAGTTACACATGGAAAACCAACTCGCCAGCCTGAACCCACTCAAACGGCTGATCGTGCAATCCGCTTTATGTATTCCTATAAAACCGATCTTGGGGAACTTTCTGAACCACGAACAAACGGCACCCCGAGTCAAGTGAAGATCAAAACCATACCTTGGAAGAAAACAAATAAGGCCCTTGACATGGAGCAAAGCAATAAGCACGAACGCCTAAGTAACGAAGTGACGAGAGTGCCCAATCCTATCCCGGATACAGGCGAACAACCCACAAAATTCCCAGAATACCCTGCTCTGCCTAGTCCAACTAACCATGTAACGGCGATGAATAGCTCCCTACTGCCTTCTCCTGTATTTTCGGCTCTACCGCCTCTTTTGTCTCGCAGTCCGACCCTAACACACACCAATCAAGTTACTTCTGCTGCTACTATGACTTCATCGCTTGCCACGAACTCGGCTTTGGAACCCGCAAGTGGGACGGTGGTTGAACAACACGGGGCGTCTCAATCTCACAAATTGTCAACGCTAGTCGTTGTCCTGTTGGCCGTTGGTTCTTTCCTCATCCTTGCTGGAATATGTGTCGTAATCAGATTTTGTACCCGCCCTACTCGTCGCCCGCGTCCTACTCCTTCTCTTCCTATCTTAAATGACTCGTTTTCAAACGAAAGTAGGTTCCAGGGGAAGGATTCCCCAGTGTTTGGTGGCAAGGAGAGAGATTATACTCGGCCTGGAAGTAACGATGGGCCGTGGACGTGGACTCAATACTCTGAACCTATATCTGCCATCCCAAAGCAAGCTAAGACCTCTAGCAAAAATCCCATTGACAACCCTTATGAACACGACACCTTTGCTCGATCGTCCCACCTACAAGGACCTTCTGGACATACCGGGCATGCTCAATATCATTTTTCTGGCCCTATGCACACACAAAGCGGACCCATCCAAGCTTCTCAGAGTTCTCCGTTCCAGTCGTCCATGCGACAAGCGCAGCATGTTTTTCCTCGTACTATGAATAGAATGTCCAAGGCATCTGTCTCCTTCTATGCTAAATCTCCCCCTGCAACCCTGGATGATGTCGGTATCGCAGCTGGCGGGTCTACTGATGGAACGACCTCTACAGTGGATGGACGCCATGTACCCCAGCAAACTGGTTCCATGATCCTAGAAAACAGCAACAGCGATTGCGAAAACGGAGAAGTAAACAGACATTCTCAAGGAACTGCCTATGATGGTGCAGCTGTTTCATCGCCTGTATTCACACCCTATACGATAACACAACCGAATAATGCTTCTAGTCACGGAGGTCGGACCAGAATTAAATCATCCTACTATACTGTCGGCTCATACCCTCGTATATCGAACTCTACGTCAAAAAAAGCCGTCAACCCCCCTCATCAACTACATCAGGCATCCGTTTGGAAATCAGACTCTCACAGAGATCGTGACACACAGGCCCTGACCTATGCACTAGGTTTGTCCTCCCCGATGACCGAATATACACTCCCCTCGCCACAACCCACCTTATACCCTGATGATTCCTTGAGTATCGTCGACGCCAGAAACGCTAGGAAAACCAGCATTAAAAAAACATTATCAAGCAAAGCCAGAAATAATGTTTTAATCGAGAATCAAACTGTAGCACCAGTCATCACAACAGTGATGGATCCCAGTTCAGCCCTGGGTAGTCTCATGCTCGTGGATTTTGATGGCGGGGATGAGAAAAACCAGATCTCTCAAAAAAGGAGGTCAATGCCATCGAATCCAGCAGGGAGCACGTTTACCAGTCCACCCACGATGACCAATGTTACGCCAAAGAAGACTGTTTTGCGAAGTGGCGACAAAGCTCCTTATATCCCATTGCCGCCGCCTTTACCATCATTGACTCAGATGGGGTTGGAACACGCCAACCCACAGGCTTATGCGGATTACAGTAGTCCAACATATAGCATTTATGGGCTGTATGAGAGTAACAGGAAGAGCGGCGTTGATTACTAGCATTGCCACACGTTGATAAAGTGCTGCACATTCTAAGCGCTATGCGTTAACCATGACCTAGACACATTCTATAATTCTACTTCTATCTCTCACAAGAAGCCCAGGAATTTGTACCATATGTAACGCCAAATTTCGTTGACCAAATTTTCGAGCAAATTCGGTGAGTTCGGACCACTGACTCCAACGTGCGACATCACTAGAGGGGGCGGAGCATCATTGTATACAGTTAACGTGGAGATCCAACTACAGGGGAGGAGAGGCAGCCTTTTGGCTTACTCGAGGGATCCGATAGATAGATTATAGATTGGTAACAGCACATGCCGCAGAAGCGGCACGCACAGATTTTTTTCATCTAAAACTTGAAATACGACGAAATCCACGTTTCTACGCATGCGACGGCAATGTATAGAGTTATATACGAACCTCATTCGCCAGAAGCGCTCGTGGAGCATCACGCGACGCCCCACGGAACTTGTAATGAACAACCCGTCGTTTCCATGCGCAGCATCAACTAAGTACATATGATCACGATTTTCACAGCCCCCTTCCTCTTCCCTGCCTCTCAGTGTGTAGCCGTCATCCAACGATCGCCGTATGTCCCACCAGTTAGACACAATACCAGGTCGGGAAAGCATCCATGATCATGACTGTGACGACCTGGAAGAGCTGGGACATGTTCCTGTGAAGCCCTCCATCCCAACCCCATCAATCGGCGGTATACCTCTAAAACACCTCTCGTCAGTACCCACCCTCTGTTTAACAACTTACCAAACTCATATGCGTCCAGCCTGATCATCCTAGCTCTCCAGAACTCATTATTATCTATCCTCATGCATTATTCTCGCGTTTCTACGCCACCATCCCGGACTTACTCAGCTGCTACTGCTGTCCTTATGAACGAATTATTGAAAGGCCTAATATCCCTCGTCATTGCCTATATCAGAATAGAACTGCCCACTGGAGGCCCTTTGTCATGTTCACTCGACGGAGCCCAAACGACGGGTTCATTGCAAGCTCCTTTATCGAGAAGAATTGTCGCTCGGGCTCGGAAATTAGGCAGAGGTATATTCAGTCCTGATTGCTGGAAGCTCTCTATACCCGCGATATTATACGGTATGTCTATACAGTTGTCTTCAAGTTCGTTTAGCTCATTTTCATTCTCACGGGTTTGTCATAGTAATCCAAAATAATCTGCAATATGTTGCAGCATCCAATTTAGAAGTCGCAACATTCCAGATAACCTACCAAATGAAGATCCTTACGACAGCTGGTTTTTCTGTCCTTCTTCTTCACAGAAGATTATCATCAATTCAATGGATATCGCTCCTTTCCCTGGCCATCGGCGTTGGTGTGGTTCAAATCCAGACTGGTGCTGCAAGGGTTACTCCAGCAAGTGTCGGCATGCCTCAGGTCGATGTCCATTCTATGGATGGGTTGAAGGGGTTTATGGCTGTTGCGGCTGCATGTTTCACATCGGGTCTTGCAGGGGTTTACTTCGAGATGGTTCTGAAAAACTCCCAAGCTGACCTGTGGATTCGCAACGTCCAACTATCATTATTCTCTATCCTTCCTGCGCTTGTCCCAGTCATCTTCTCCCCAGGATCAATCTTGTCCTTGAAGACTAGCGGGTGGTTGTCTGGGATATTCCATAACTTTGGTGCATGGGCATGGGCCACCGTTGCTGTGCAGGTTCTTGGCGGTTTGGTGACAGCCATGGTCATCAAGTACTCTGACAATATCCTCAAAGGCTTTGCCACAAGCTTAAGCATCATCATCTCATTCCTCGCATCTGTTGTCCTCTTCAACTTCAGATTGACTTTTACCTTTGCCCTTGGCTCCAGCATAGTTCTTGTTGCGACTTGGTTATATAACCTACCGCCAAAACGAGCTAGTATCCTGACCACTGGTTGGGGGGGATCATTAAAGGGAGCGATCAGTTACATGCACAACTCCCCTGCTCCCGGTTTTCTTTCATTGGCTTCGTCAACCAGCCCGCCACCATCTCATAGCGGGGACGAAAAGCCAATTCTTATCCGGTAGCAACTTTAATAATTGTTACTAAAGCTTGTGTCGGGCTTGATTACACCAATGATGATGTATTCAACCCCCAATTTTCTGCCATCATCCATCCGAAACCATACAAACCAGGGTGCCCTGAGCCCCTCATACACAATTGACATTGTCGCATCTCAAGGAACTCTCGAATGATATTGAATACTTCGAGCTTTTCCCCTAATTTCGAGAAAAGCTGGCACGAAAACGAAGTTAATTACTAGGTCACGGCGTTCATTAAAAATGTCTTGATCGCATGATAGGTTTATAACAGTTTGTTTTATCTTCACCTCAAAAGCTTATAATCTAAAGCTTTAGAGTAAACTCTGGACATTATTATAGCATCATAGCATACTTGAATGTAGATGTTCAGATGAGATATTATTTTACAAGTTCACAGTATTTACAATTTGCGGCACACGGGTGGTGAGTAACACAAGTGTTAATACAGTATATACAAACTAGCGTATGGTCATGTTAGAAAACACGAACTTAAGTCTTTAAGCTGCTAGCCCTAGGTCTCACTCCTTCATATGTGTTTCCAGACCTCGTTTGATGGCTGATAAAGAAGGCCTCAGTCATGGCACTTGCACGAAACGATAATTATTTCTTACCATCACATGTGTCCTTCGCATCCCCGAACAACATCTTGGTGCCTGGCATATAGAACATGGGATTGGGAACGTCGGCTAGAAAAATCGAACACATTTAGTCGCTTTTCTGAGACGGGGTCGCAAGACTCACCGTAACCACTCGCGAGTCCTCGCTTCATGACTATTACCTGTTTACTCTTCCATGCATGCAGAACGGGCATTCCCTTGGGAAATAGTTAACGCTCAGGTATTCTGGTATCTAATTCATACTTACAGCAATGGCTGAACCTGGTTCCAGTGCGATCGGGTTTACTGTGTCGTTCGCACCGATGACAAGAGTTACATCAGTATCCTTGAAGTCATCGTTGATTTCGTCCATCTCCAGTACGACTGCAAAGGAATGAGGAGCTGTAACATCAATATAGAGAATATACTGACTATCATATGGCACAGAAGCCTCTGCTAGGAGTACATTGCACTGGCCTGGCATGCGCCCGGCAACGGGATGGATCGCGAACTAAAGGATGTATTAGAAGTTCCAATACTGGGATTATGGTCAACATACTCGAACGGTGACGCCTTTTGCTCGAAGCATGGCGCAGATTTCCGAAATGGCATACTGTGCCTTGGCAACTGCCATGCCATAGCCAACTACCTAATTGGCGAGTAAATTCGAGTTCTGAATCCAGACAACAGCGATCATTACCAGTATTACGCTATCTGCATTCGCGAGGGCCTCTACGGTGTCTTCAACAGTAGTTTTGGTGATGGTACCTTCAATTTTGTGCGTTTCAGGGGATGCAGTCGTCCCAATTCCACCGAACAATACATTTGTCAGTGAACGATTCATAGCGACACACTAGAGATAGAGATAATGCAATACTCATTGTCAGGTCGAGAGTTGTATTAGTTCCACGTACCATGATATATGACAGGATCGAGCCACTGACACCAATAAGTGATCCAATTGTCGTTAATAATGGATTGTCCAGCATAAAGCCTAGACGATCGTGAGCAATTTTTCAATTGAAATCAAGTCGTACTGAACCTTCAGCAACGAGAGCGAACCCCCTTCAAGTTTTTTAAGTCTATCAGATTGAGGAGGAACACAGGGGCTCTCACGAATAAGCATTAAGAACTGTGATGACCACAGCTGTATAAAGAGCAACAGTTAGTTAGACCGGAGCGAGTGCTGCTCAAAAATAGATTTACGCATATCGGCGCCGCCTATCGCAGCGGTTGTTGTATATCCTTTGATAAAACTAAGAACTGCGCTTGCACCAAGGAAGGAAGCAGCAACAACCGGCGTAGTAGGTGCCATAGCTAAAAAGCCTGCCATTGTGAGAGCGTTTGCCCCCAAAAGAGAGCTATTGATCAAATGTTTTCCAGGGAGCATCAAGGGCTTAGATGACATTTTCGCCGCTAATTTCAGGAAAGCGACAATCGAACCTGTGAAAGTAATTCCACCTGAACGTTGACCCAGTAAGCGATCTCTGGAGCGAAAACTTCAACTCGAATATCTTACCAATCACAACCCCAAGGTAAGCCGTAACAAGATGTAGGTTCGAGCAGTGTGCAGTGTCAGCTAGTACACTTCCGATGCTGGTCAGGACTGCAGACAACCCAACTATCGAATGAAGCATTGCAACAGTCTGCGGTAGTTCGGTTGCGGTTACACGCCTTCCGATGATGGAACCAACAGCTCCGCCAATGGTAGCAACTCCAGCAAATTGAGCAATAACCGCTGGTGGGAAGCCAACGGCTGCCAGTGATGCCAAAATGCCAGAGCCAACACCAAGGATTCCAAGCGCGTTACCTTGTCTAGCTGTGGTTTGTGAAGCGAGACCTGATAAGGAACCTATTATAATAAAGCCATCAAAATATACCGGGATGATGGAGATAAGTGTGTAGTTACCAATACAAAGAATGCTGCTAGTCAGATACCCTGCTTGCACAAGTCCAGCCATTCCTGTACTCGCTGCGGTCAAGAAACCTCCAGTGAAGACAAGAGCTGGAACGGTGTATAGCCAGGAGTATTCTGGTGGATCCGTCGGTCCTGAATCACCACGTGTTTAAAAAGTCAGAATTGCAAAACGGAAGTAAAAACCCACGCTTAAACATGTCCAGCATGCGTTTTGTAATGATGAAGCCTCCTGCAACATTAATGCTGGCAAGAAGGACTGCCAAGGCGCCCAGAGTCTGCGGTATTGTACCAGGAAAATAGCCACCACCCATTACGAACAACCCGCCTATTCCAACCATGCCTGAGATCGCATTCGTGACTGACATCAATGGTGAATGAAGTGATGGCGAGACGCCCCATACAACTCTAAATGGCATCAGCGAGTGCCCCATCCCATTAGATGGAGATCTGACCTGTAACCAATAAGCCCCGCAAGCCCAAAAGTGAAGAAACTGTCCATAAAGGCAGTTCCTGTGGCTTTACCCAGAGCAACCACCCCGCCCATTCCGGCAGTGACTACCGCAACCTCCTGGGAGGCTTTTTTCCAGGGAGTGATGGCAAGAGTCTCTGACTTGGCGTCACTCTTGAGAGGCGTTGGTGGGGGTGTGACTGGAGCTGGCATTATACGAGGGATAGCCTGGAGCATTTCACCTTGATGAACAACGATAGAGCCTCTCACAACCTCGTCCTCAAGATTGACAAAGAAACGACCGTCATTCCCAAGAGAGAGTAAAAATTTTGTGATGTTATTTGAATATAATGTGGACGATTGTGTTGGTAGCCTTGAGGGTAGGTCGGTATAACCTATGAGACTGTTCAAAGTCGATTCAACGGGAGTAGTTAGGGATAGCCTACCGATAACGGTTACTCCTCGATGAACATGAAGCTCGCCTGGGCGAGTCGCTTCGCAGTTGCCTCCCGCTTCTGCGGCCATATCTACTATTATAGATCCTTGTTTCATAGCAGCTACCATCTCA
This sequence comes from Clitocybe nebularis, assembly GCA_900068955.1. Taxonomy (NCBI): domain Eukaryota; kingdom Fungi; phylum Basidiomycota; class Agaricomycetes; order Agaricales; family Clitocybaceae; genus Clitocybe; species Clitocybe nebularis. The sequence continues at coordinate 195,148 of CEMJ01394276.1, read as the reverse complement.
TTAGTAATTAATTTAGGGGCTGGTTTTCCGGGAATCAAAGCCTAAAGAGGGAGTAAGTTAGATGTATATATTGAGGTTTGGCTATGACTTGCCGTGGTTATGACAATATCAACGTCTTTGCACTGTTCCATGAACAAGGCCATCTCAGCCTCGATAAATTCCTTTGACATGACTTTGGCATATCCTCCACCACCGCCACCTTCTTCCTGGATTGAGACTTCAAGAAATTCTGCACCAAGGGATTGCACTTGTTCCCGCGCAGCTGATCGCGTGTCAAATCCACGTACAATAGCTCCCAGCCTTCTGGCCTGTGAAAATGTTACTAAATCAAATTAGAAAACGAGCAATCAATCTTACTGTGGCAATTGCGCTTAGACCAGCAACCCCAGCACCAATGACCAAGACCTTTCCAGGAGGGATCTATAGAAACTTGTAAGCGAAGGCTACCGACAATCCTCTATGACGCACTTTTCTGTTGAGATGAACGACGAAAAATAAGCCTATTAAATGTGAAAGATGACGAAATCCGTACCCAGCCGCTGTAACCTGTCCCGTTAGAAACCGACCAAAGTGATTAGATGCCTCTAGCACCGCTTTATATCCAGCAATGTTGGCCATTGAACTGGTGCACATTAACATCAATGGAATTGCCGCTTTCATAAAAGGCCTTACCTTAGGGCATCAAAAACCTGCGCCCTTGATATCCGTGGTATCATATCCATCTAAAGATACAGTATTTGGTTATGTCGAGATTCGATCTAGAAAGACCGGGACTACATACAGCGAAAGCGTTGACATTGCGAGAAGCAAGAGACTCCACAATCATTTTGTTCTGCGCGGGATAGAGAAATGATATGACGGTGCTTCCTTCTTTAACATGCTCGGCTTCTTGTCCGTGTAGTGGAGGTCGAACTTTCAACATGATATCTGAAGATTGAAAGACCTCTTCCCGTGAAACTAGAGTAGCACCAGCCGCTATATATTGATCGTCAAGGAACTGCGCCTCCGCGCCGGCATTACGTTCTACGAGCACTTTCGCAAATCCTTTCTTGCGAAGAAGTGCCGCGTTCTGGGGCGTAAGAGAAACGCGTCGCTCATCAGGATACACTTCCCGCGGAACCCCGATAGTCAGGGACGAGTAGGGCACACCCGGAAGAGCTCCTGGGGGCGATGAGGGGGAATTCACGTTGAAGACCTTGCATGAAGATCGAAACCCACGGATCCCTGTATAAGAATGAGCATACAAATCACATCATATCGATAGAGTAACGGAGCAGACCGTGTCCAGTGCGAGGTAGTCTTCGAATAGCTGTGGAGACAAGACGACAGCTCCCCGCCATCGGCAGAGAATATGACGGCCTGCAAGCCATTATTTACGCCTATCGTGAGAGCTGGTACAACTGGACTTGACGTGAATGGCAGAGATAATGGATGATTGGTTTGCTACCTTGAATGCCAGCATTCAACGCACGGCGTTGTCCGTTGGTTGGCACCGGACCGGTCACGTGGAGTTACCCCGCCCTTTGATCGAACCTGAGAACTGGCGGATTGCTCGCGGACGCCAAGATTCCAAACATAGAACAAGTGCTGAACATGTACTGGAATTATCAGTACATAAATTTCAGATACCTGTCTCCTATACATGTGGTTACAGATCTTCTCTACGATGCCCACCAGAAGCGTCTGATGCACCCACATGGAATATCCCAGAATATCCCTACTTCCGTTCTTCCCGACCACGTACCTTGTATGTAACAACTGGGCGCAGAACAACCACGCCTTTGCACACACCATATTCTTCCATGTCTTCAACAACACAACCGATATCTTTGTAAGCTTCGGGCCGTTCCTCAATTAAAAGATCCGGGTCTGTGCACACAACCTCCGAGCCCAGAGCCGTCGTCGTTAAACTTGACTTGGCTATTTTGGTCCCTGTACTATGGAGTGCATTCCGGCCATGGCGTCGGCCCGCACCATGCGCCAACGATTGAACTATGTGATTTCAGTCGATGTTTGATCTAAAATGGAACATCTTACCATTCAACTGCCCGGTCCCGATTGGCTGAAGTAACCACGAGAAATCACCACGGCTTCCTGGACAGGGCGTTATCCCTTGGTCTGCGGGTGATGCACCTTTCCTATGCACCCACAGCTCCTGTGTTGTTTCGTTTTCTAAAGACAAGGAGTGTCTAGTCACCGAATTATGAGTCACATCGATAATTTTTTCTAAATTTTCTAGTGGCGAAAGATGAAAACCATTCTCGTCGATAACTCCTGTCGGAGGGTACAAACACTCCCTAATGCGGTGTGCTACAAGGTCGCGGTTGGCTACTGCCCATTGAACAGCGTAATCATGTTCGGACAAGTAGGTGGAGAGCTCTGGCGAATCTGGAGGAATATATAGATTGGATTCCTTGGCTGTCCATTTTTTCAGAATGGAAGCTCCAAGACCACGAGATCCTGTATGGACTGCAATGAACTGGTATGTCAGAGTTAGGTTTCCTGACCGTATTAAACATACCCAATAGATATAAACCACCCTCAGAAATTAGAATAGAGTTGGCAGCGGATATGTCCACAATCCTCTCAACAACACATATCTCAGCAAAATGATTACCAGATCCTACAGTGCCCAGACTAGTGGTGTCAAATGGAGAAGATTGATTAATACCGTACTTGTCGAGCCAGGAAGATGTTGATCCGGGCCAAGGGTCATCAAGACCTTGCAACAAACTCGCAATCTTCTTTGGATTCGTAAGTGGTCGTGTTTGTGAGGATAAACGATATAACGCTATTCCACATCCAACATCCGACCCAATGAGAGCTGGGTATATGCCTTCCGAGGCGATGGCACATCCTATTGTTTGAACAATCAATGATATTGTTGTATATAATTAAAACCTTGAGACCTATCGGGAATCTGTTACCAGGGTGGAGATCAGGCATCCCAACGGCCAGCCGGACTCCTTCTAACTTCCCGACAAGCCGTAGCTGCTTCACCGCTGTGTCGTCAATATGACTCTTCCCACTACGCTTATTACTGAGCTCAGCCCGTGGTAACGAGGTCCCAAACTCGTACCTGATTATCCTCACTTCACCACTTTGTGTGGCAGCACCGATGGCCTGCGCGGATGCTGGTCCGCTATACGCCTCTCCTTTACTCACCCAAACTTCAGTGATAGAATCAACTGAACCTGTATCATCCTCAAGTAAGGTACCTCCACGAAGAAAGACCAAAATAAGCCCTTTGTTTCGGAATTTATTTCGAGCTTCGTGAAGGATGAGCTCCCTTGGGGGCTTCGGAGTGGGTGGCAAAAGGAATGCGAATTTCTTGGTGTGGTCATAGTTAAGGATAACTGTCAACACACGCGAAGTTGAAGACATGTTATTCAAATATCGCCCCTAGAGAGTTTTGTTGGCCTCGAGTTCAACTCCCGTTCAATACCTGGACTACGATGCTGTGGAAGAAGGACTTGGGAGAAAGAAGTACACTCAGTGGTGGAATCACGCCTCCCAAATCTAGAATTCTAATTTAACGATACATGATGGAGATTATACGAGTCAATTGACAGCTATGAGCGGACCCGCGTTTGTTAAACAATTGTCATGGTGATCGAACAGGATGAACATTTGAGCGACGCCCCGACCCATAATGTTCTGACTGTCCGAGGCTCCCGAGGCAAATTTCCAAAGATACACGACATCACTAACCTGAATGGCAGCTCATTAATTTGACAATTGCCGTGTAAAATTGTACATGGGATACATGGAAGAACATGGTCATGATATTAATCTCGTACGTCTCAGAGCGTCGATATCCGACAAAACACAAAAGCACCAAGAAAGACGATAGTCAGATGACCGTGTGAGGTGATACGAATGACATGGAGACAGAGACGAGCGTATTCGATTGCTGGTGTGCCCTCCCAACCCTGAACTCTTCTACAGCCCCTTGGCCTTCCCACTTAGCTCTCTCTCCAATCTGACCAGATCTTGTGTGTGAGGATGATCCCATAGCGCTTGGGCAGCTCCAGCTTCGAGGGGAGGAAGTGGTTTCCTTGTTAGCCCACCATATCCATAAAGTTTCTCAAGAAGTGATTTCGTTCCAGCAATAGATGCCTTGGCAATGGTGTAGTCTGCACGAGCAACGATACCCTGAAGGCGCTGAGCCTCGGGAAGAGCCGATAGGTCCTTCCTGGCAGCTACAGACAATTCATGGACCTTAACTATGGCGTGCTGGATGGAATGTAAGATATGGTATCATATAAGCAATATTATACACTTGAATTACTTACCGGGGCAACATTTGCGAGGCCGGTTATAGCTCCATGTCCATTAGCCGACGCGGAAGGAACAATGAAATCGGCGTATCCCCCTAATACAAGGAAGGGGGCTTGTGGATTCTTACGGGGATGGTTGGATACGAAAGTAGGGTCTGCTACTACATCCGCGATTCTGGTAAGCTTTCCAACGTTGCCGCAACTAGTTCGTCCATTGAGTAAGATTCGTCTCGACGTCTCCAGAACTTACGTGAGCTTCACACCACATATATTTGGGCATTCTATCGCTAGCTCTGTTATGATATCAGAGTCTAGATCGATCCCTCCACTGGCACCCGGGACTTCGGTTTGCTTAGTGATGGGGGCAGAGTATCAAAGCAAGCAAGCTCACAGTTGTAAATGATAACAGGAATCGGGCTTTTCTGGGAGACTTCCACCCAAAATGCCTTGAGTGCTGCTCTAGTCAATGCCCCGGCAAAATATCCACTCGCAATGACGATTGCATAGTCCGCTCCTGCCGCGGCCGCCTCGTTAGTGAGTTCGATCGTTTCTCGAGTGCTTCCTGCCCCTGTCCCGACGATAGTAGGGACATGTTGGAATCCTGCATTATCAAGAGCCTTCCTCCCCGCATGAATCAGCTTGATCCGCTCGGCATGTGACAGATGAATGGCCTCCCCCATCGACCCCGCAATAACCGGCCCGATGCCAGCATTTGCAACACGAACAACATGAGCCTCAAAAGTTGGAATATCTGGTTTAGAGTTAATGAAAACAACTCCGGATAAACTGATTTGAAGCTTATACGAACCAAGATCCTCAGAGGTAGGGAGGAAAAACGAAGGGATCGGCGCATAAACCCCAGGTTTCAGCGGGCGGGAAGCCCCATGAGCACCATTAATTCCGTTCGCGGCCATTGGAGAGTTATTGAGTGGTTGGCAAGTTGGGGTTGAAGGCCCATCGTGTTTTGCCCAACTCAGATATATAAACGTCCGGAAGAGGGGCGCTTAGTGGGTTCGGACCCCAACGGCCCGATATTCGTCCACACGTTCACGGGCCGGACCGTTGTCGGCATATTTGCCGTCCGCATCTTGGCATATAAGTAAACGACATCAGTTTATAACTGTGGTTCAGGCGATTTACATGTAATAACACCAGGCGAAGTCGATGCAACGTGGTCGTATAGCTTTCACAAGCCGGTTTCTGGTGGGGCGGGAAAAAAAAAAGCATCCAAAAATATTATTGACTATGTAATATAAGAATATCTCATAGCCCTGGTGAAACCCCAATGGAGGTCACATATCTTCGAACGGGTTAGGAACCTCTGAACCATACCGTAAGAGATTGGAGTCTGGTCTTAGAAAATATTTGGCGTAGGTTGATCTATTATTAATAAGATAACAGGCTGTCTACGGCAGAGACACTGTGGAACTGACGTGTAAGGGGGCTGCCCAGATTGGTTCGTGGATTCTCAGAGAAGGGGGAGAGTAAACAATTTACCCAGTCGTATATCCGAACACTTACCGTAACTTGATATGCTGTCAAAGGCCATAGATCCTAGTGCAATGGAATTGAGTGTGAGATTCCAGGCCGAAAAACTCTCGAAAAGGTGGCGAGCTAATGGTAGGTCGTCGGCTGACATTGGCAGACATAATAACAGGTCATATGCGAGAATGGAGTCATGGAATAGAGCACTTGTGATGGATCTGTCGATGTGAATTCGAACTTGATCGCGTTTGCACAGTTGTTTTGGTACATGACCTAATTAGCCCGTCCCAATTGCCATACACAACTAGACACACCGGGTGATGCAAGTGCAACAACTTCGGATGTTTGACATGAGCTAATAGAAAGCCTTAGACGGAGATTAGGTGAAGAGAGCTCATTGTTTCTCATCGACAACATCGAGTCGCTGGATGACTTCCCTCTCCCACTCGGTCCATCCATCTTCGTCGACATCGCCTAAGTCAACGGAGGCTCTTTGAAACACTTCCCAAGGTACACAGGTGCGATCTCCTTCTTCGGCCATGTCAAGGGTGAAACGGCCTTGACGTGAGCGAGTCAAGGTCACAACATGTCCCGCTGACCCTAGAGCATGTGCCAGGTCGTGCACAATCGAACGCACATACGTCCCGCCGGAGACTTTCATCTTCAGTACGAAGGCTGTTGGAATTTCGTTCTCCATTAATGGTTCGGGCTCATCGTCTAGGGAGACGTTTTCCTCGACGCTTTGAAGAGCCACTGTCATCGCCTTTTTCTCCTCGCCAGAAAACGATCTTTCCGGCCAGCGAAATAGATGATCGCTTCCTTTCCATTCAACGAGCTCAAGAGAATGTACTGTAACTTTTCGAGGTTCGATTGGCCGCGGGAGAGGAATACCCTTACGAGCGTAGTCGTAGAGCGGCATACCATCCATTTTAAGAGCTGAGAAACTATGGTTTGTAAAGGGGTCAAAAATATGCAACCCCTAATTGTTAGGGAAACGGACATTGGAGGAGTTTGTTGTATCTCCCCAGAGAATTGGGCAAGAGCGGCTTCAACAGCTGCTTTGGTGACGTGTTTCCAGGGCGCAACACGAACTCGAGCGCCCTCACTGTCGTATGTATCCGTTTCACAACCGAGCAAACAAGTTGTGCGGTATTCCTGTCCTCAACTAGATGATGAAAATATAAAAAAGAGCCCATTTCGTCTAGATACCTTGGTGCAATCCAAAAACTCGCTCAGCTTCTTTGTTCCTCTTCCAACCCCAACAACTAAAGTTAGACGATAAATTTATGTGAGTTAGGTATGAACAGTTCTTTCGTATCCACCTAGTACACCATCGGCGAGGGGGTCTAAAGTGCCTCCTTGTCCTATCTTAATTATCTCGCGGGCTCGCCTCCCTCTGTTGGGAATTTTTTGGCCCTTTGATTTCTCCAATTTTTCGGCGTCCACAAAGAGTGAGGATTTGGCGACAAGCTGTTTGACATCGTTGATGATCGACATACTTGTCGGTCCCGATGGTTTCATAACTCCAAAAAGGCCGGAGAGTGGGAGTGAAGGGAGAGATATTTTAGGCATGTTATTCTAATGGTTTTTGGGTACTTGGGCTGCTGGATGATTGAGGTAGTGACAATCACGGCCACGTGATTATTTTGACATAGGAGTTCTTTGTATTTGAGGAGGACGTGACCAATCCCACTTTGAAACAAGGTAAACCTCAGTTAGAAATCTTCATATAAGGAGTCTAGACTTCTAGGTAGTCGAAGCGAATTGACCGTAATTTAAACATCTCACACCCCTGCTTTGACAGGTTCAAGTTGGATTCTAGTGAGGGTATGAAACTTCAAAAGTAGGGAGTATAAAGTGGTGGGGCTGGGGAAATAAACGGAGGAGGCTTGATGTTTTGACTTAAGTTCTGCGTGGCGGGGCGAAGTGAAGCCTATAGAAAATGGATATTCCATACACACACATTCGCCCTTGCGTGAGCTTGAGCTTCCCATCCCAGAGTCTATGCGACAGGGTTTCGGCAACATAACAAGTTGTTGGTAATGCGTTCTCCTTTCATTATCTCCAATCGTAACGAGCTACCCTATGATTGGCTTCAAGTAATAGGATTTACGTGCGTACGTAAGTTTTCGGCGGTGGTTTCCAAGCGGTATCAGCACAGGAACCCCAAGGAATTCTGGTTCGTATAGATGGTACCTGCGTTAAGAGAACCTCTGTGCCCTTAAAATACATTGCGCCAATTCACGAAAGTAATACTAGGGTGGGTCGAAATCTTCGTTACCCTGCGCTAGTCTTGAGAAGGTCTTACCGGTTAACGTTGGTTGGAAGAGAATTGATGGTAAACGAAGGTACCTTGCAAATTTTCGTCACATCCAACTTCCACCACAGACACACCGAAGTGTCCATGTTTTTTCCCAGGTACGCCATCTAATCGAGATGTTTCCTGTAGAGTTTGTGTCTTTCCCTATTTGTGACCTACCCGCGCAGCGCAAGCAGATATGATCAGATATATTTCCAACCAATATACGTTTAGAGACGACATCCTTGTCTTGGTCCTTCTTTTGGACCACAGATAAGCGTGCGACGCCATCTACTAGATCGAAAGGTTTGATGAAGAGAGTGGATTTACTGAGAACTGTGGATTGTGTTAATTTTTTTACAAACTTGTCAAGGTGCAAATGTGACGCTGTCGTAGGTTGACATGATGCAAGGGCCCTGCGACGGTCTTCGCCTATTGAGAGTACAGACAGATGAGCCTCACGAATGACGAACAGCGAAAGGATCCCACCATTCAGAGTCTGGCAATCCTCTAGGCACTCTTCGAGGAGAATCACTAAGGTTTCCAAATTAATACCAGAGCTGTCCACCAGGTCCACGAGGACTTCTCTAGCAATTTGAGCGTTTTCTGCCCTGGCGGAGAGTGATCCTAGGTAAACGCGAAACTTTGCAACTTGTGCCAGAGTTGCGGTGAGATTTTGTAGGGCGAAGGGATGGACAAGATGTAATAATATTGGCGAAGGTGGGGGCGATGAGACTGATCAAAGGGTTATAACTTTCGGGCCTCGAGAGATAAGGATAAATACCCACGTTCATTCATATCACGAGACAAAACGCATGCCTTCATCAATCTTTCAGTGAAAGCGACGACCCAACCTGACAGTCCTATAAGCTGCCATACAGCATCTTCATTTCGTTGAGCGGTTCATACCCAGGATATTAGTGATTGTACACGTTACCAAGGTCGTATGCATCTTCCTTTTTGCAATCTTCGAATGCACTATTACACGCGAGCAGAGAGCATATGTCGTGTGCAACTTTCCAGCGCTCCGTTAAGTTGCCTCTCTCATGATCCTTACTTGCCTGAGATGCTTTGGCTCTTTCCTCGGTATTAGCGGGATAGTAAAGTAAAATTCTGACTTGCACACCTGTAAATGGCCATTGCTTCTCCCAGTATTCTCCAAGTGCAGGAGTGCGCCACGCCGTTTTGGTGACCATCTAATATACCGATAGCATGATATAAAGTGTCTTCCGTGTCACACAATGGTGTAGAAGATAGGGAAAGCACATGAACTATATCAGATGCGGATCTCCTTGAAAGAATAGCTGTTGCAAGAACAATTGCAAGAGGTGGTATTGAGCTGCCTGGTGAAATTTAGGATTGATACAAGAGGGCCTTTGCTAGTCATACCTGACGGGTCGGATTTTTGTCGGGGTAGCAAGTGGATCGCTGTTTTCATAGACCATAATGAAGAAGAAATTGTGCATAGCAATGTACCACTAGGGGATCCCACGACATTGAGGGGTACTTAGTAATGTTCAGCTTTGTCATATTCGTGAAGGACTTGAGTATTCTTACGATCTCGTCCGGCACTCTCGATCGTGGACATGATTGGTGTGTTTTCCCACTCGTCGCTATCACTGAGATCAGCCCTATAAATTCGTTCAGCCTTGGCGATAAAAAAAGTGATCCGTAGCTCACACATTCAAGACTCTGATTATCCCTACAGGAGTTTCTTGGTTTGGGGACATCGGCCTTGGTAGCGACCCTGACGTCTCCATAATCCCAGCATACAATAGTCCGCCATATGTCTTCGATAATGAAGGAGAAGGGGCTATAAAAGTCAAAACCCCCGAAGAAAATGAACGAGTCGCACTTCGTTTGCATGTCTTTTGGGAGGTTAATATGAAAAGGATTGGCATGTGCCAAAAGAGCTCACCCAGACGCTTTTATTAGATTTATTATGTGGTATGGCCAATTGTCGGGCTATGACGTGGACAGTTATCTCGGATTTTGGAAAAGAAGTATCTATACAGATGTATTAGAGAGTGAAGCAGGAGGGACCGGATGAGGCGTACAATCTCCGAAGTCAAGATAAGTCGAAGCCAGATAGAACAAACCCTTTTCGCTGTTGTTCTTGCGCGGAGAAGGCGGTGGTTCCGAGCTGGACGAAAACAACAGTGGCGGCGGTATACACAGAAATTCAAGGTCAACAAGACCCATACTGGCGTGGAGAATGGGAGGCAATGGATTGGTTATCAAGCCTAAGAATGATGATGGCAGATCCAAAATTTGAGCTAGATGTAACACACTTACTCATGGTTGACCCATCGAACTTGAGTTGCACCTCGCAGATATTGATGATAGCCTCCTCGCCCCAACCCTCCCATTCCATTGACTTGATTTCCAGAGGAGAATGTCGTGTCGCGTCCATAGGAAATGTGACGTTAGTCTCTGGTTGGGAATCGGTCGCGAACGGTGGAGGACAGAAATATGACCATGTTGCGATTAGGATGGATGTTTCTGTATATCCGTGTCAAAAAATATTCTGAATAGAACAGGAGGATATTACCATTGGGGCTAAGGCCAATCGCAGCCCTTAAACACCGTTTGCCATGTGTGCCTCTGTCCTCACCAAGATGGGTCTGGCCTTCCAAAGTCACCCCAGGTTGTGTCAGGGAACAACTGATAATCTTCAAAGATGGGATATAATGCCGAAAGTAACAAATATTGACTTGATGATCCTGGGTTACTATAAGAAGAGTTGGGTCGGAGACTGGTGTACGCGGACCACGAGGCGGACTACGCCCTGGTATTCCCGAGGAATTGGCCATCCACTAATACAAGGAATCCAGTCATAGATAAAACAATTTCCCAGGGAAACACATACGTCGCGATGTGTCCCAAGCCATTCTGCAGCAACAACGCCACCACCTGGAGGAAAACTCCACCATTCCTTGATGGCCCAACTAGTGATCTCAGCGCCGCGTTTCCACAAACAACCTGTCCCATCACTATCATGCCTTGGGAAGTATGCAAAGAACCAGTCTTCATTAGGCGCCACTGAGATGACACTGGGTGGGTCATATGACGCAGGAGATGATAGAATTGGGGAGGGCAGAGGGATTTGGAACTGCTTTGACGATGAGAAATGTCGGGCTGTGAGATATGGCTGTGTTGGATGGGCAGTGAATATAACTGATGATTTAGACCATTCTACAGGTCTATAGTCTCCTCATGAAGTGAGATTGAAAGTATACAAGTTGAGGATTACCTGTGTGGTTGTTCAATTAAAGGCAGGAAATTCCACCACCCGGTTTGCCAGTGGGTCTTTTCTCGCGTTTTGCCTTTCGAGGGAGATGTAGGTGGCCCCCTGATGTCGGGAAGCATGATGCTGCGCGTGTCATTTAGTTGTGCAAAAATGAAATTTGAGTGTCGCCCACCAGACAGACACTTAGCATAATACACTTACATTTTTTATTATCGCGATGATATTCACAGTCAGTCCACTCCAACTTGGCCGTAATATTTGCCGTGCGCGTCCAAAGTGTGAGAGATGGTGTGACTATGCGTCATGTCACATTTGGGTCACGTTGGAAAGAACGCTGATTGATCTGCATCTATCTACCCTACCCGAAGCGTAAGCAAAAATCAATTCATTTTGGATCGCTGAACAGCCATATCTCATAAGCAGATAGTCATGTCCCGTCAGACGACGAGAGATTTGAACGGTTGTACTACGGAAATTATATTACAAAACTATGCAGATCGCGTCCTTGTGCTAGTGACTCAGCTGGGCAAAGTCGGAACTCTGGTACTTCTCCATCATTGCTGTCTCCATTTCACATTCAACAACATCTACCTATCTCAAGATACAGGCAGTGATGCCTGCCACAACTCCACTTCTAATCAGCCCCACCGTAAATCCATCCGATCCGGATTATGCTGCACTCCCGCTACCATCTCCCGCTATTGAGTTAACAACTTTACTCGGAAGCGCCCCCTCGGGACACATGAGCACTTTACATTCTCTTTATGCGGCCCAAATTTCTACAATAATTTGGACGCAAGAATCCAAAAGTTCATTGGAGGTGCCTCGGAGAAATGTGATAGTTGGCCTAGCACTCCGCCCGACTGACGGAGCCGACAATTCGGGATTGACCAAGCATGAAAGAGTCGTTTTCCAAGGGGTGATGAATATGCTCCAGGAGTTGTTAATTTGACGAAGTCTATATTGGCACTCCCTGTTCCTCAGGTCTGGCTAAGTCATTAGATTTCGATAGATCCATAGCATCATTGAAAAGTTCAATATAGCAATAGGTGAGTAACCTTTTTTCGAATTCCAGTCGGTCGCCGCTATAAAACATACACCAACTGTCTGGCACCGGATCGTTTATCAACGACAAATTCTGAACTTTAATGAACGGATAAAAATCACAAATAGGATGAGCAACTGTGGTTGGGGGGGTTATTCTGGTGTGGTTCTAATTCGGTATTACCAGTTTCCGTACATACTACATGGACGCGCGTCGTACATCTATACTACGGAAGAAAAATATCTGAGGTCTGCGAGTAATAGATGGTTCTAATCTTATCATTCACATCTTCACGAAGTATAGATTCATACCCGCCTTTTCCATTCTACCTTGGCTTTCTTTGCACCAGTAGTCCTTTGAAATTGATTTATTTCTTTCACTCATTCCTCCTCTTTGGTCCTTTTTGTTTCCCCTCTCTTTGTTACCATACTCATACTTTATAATTACCTGCACTAGCTTTGGTTAGTACAATGAAGTCTAGGACCCATTAAAGTCATGGTCCCCTATAAAATTATGTCAAAACTATGAACCTATTCACAAGATACAGCTGGAGGTTTGGTAATATACATAACATACAATATATTTACCACAGTAGTCTTTCTTTTATTTTGCATGTTGAAACGTGGGATCTGTTGCGAGGTTCAAGTCGGCGCGCGCGACGACCCCTAGTTTACAGAGAACTCAGGYCCTCTGGCCCAATTTGTCAACCAGTAGTTGTCCCACGCATTTATCATAGTAGATAGATTATGTAATTATTGGGTTTGTCTATTCCTCCTCAAGAACAATGCGTATCGAAAAATGTTATTTCTGCTCTACGAATGTATACCCCGGCCACGGTACGCCCCTCTGTGCTGGGTCATCTAGTGTCACTAATTGGATTCTAGGATCTGCATTTGTTCGGAACGATGCGAAAGTTTTCAGATTTTGCACTTCGAAGTACAATTTTCGAGCTACAGTACGACTGAGCTGACGGGTTCGAACTTAGATGTCATAAAAACTTCAAGTGAGCCCCTCAAGCACAGGCTTTTTTGTACAGCTAAACAGCTTCTCTAGAATGAAGCGAAATCCTCGGAAGGTGCGATGGACGAAAGCTTTCAGGAAGGCAGCAGGGAAAGAGATGACTATTGTGATTATCTTTGGTTTCGTCCTAATACCTTATTGAACTTTCTTTCTAGGATTCAACAATTGAATTCGAGAAACGGAGGAACGTACCTGTTCGATATGATCGTGATCTTGTACAGACAACAATCAAAGCAATGAAGCGGGTTGGGGAGATCAAAAGCCGGAGGGAACGTGCATTTTTCAAAAGCCGGTGAGTAAATATTTTATACTGAAGGTTGGGTCTTTTATGTTCTTTATAGGATGGCTGCCAGTCGGGAAAAGCAAAGAGCACACCGCCGAAAAACTATGGATGCAACGAAAGCTTCTATCAGACTTCACGAACCCATGGCAGTGGAATCATCAGAAACCTCAGGTATCCGAGAAAAAATCAAGGTGCCTGCAAAATCCAGGAGCGCACTTATCAGAGGAGAGGGACGAACGATGGGCATGGATATCGATTGATCAATGCCTTACTAGACTTGATATCTGTTTTGGTATGAAGATTATTCTTGGTAGTATACAAAAATGCACAGATGCCATGCCAGGGTACCAATACAATATTGTTAGAACGCAAAAAGATTAAATAGATCATTATTATCTAGAAAAAAATCATCGCCGCTTGTACTTCGCCTCGTTCTCATGACGAACATTTGGATCTAGAGAGTTGTGCAGGCCTAGCAGTGTTTTACTGACTGCTTCACTGGCCCCGATCATGGGTTTAAGGACTGCAATGGGTACGGCACGTATGACAGAACGAACGGGGCCCTATTGGTGTATTGTCTCATTAGAAAAGGGTTTGGGAATGCTCATAGAGTTAACGTATTTACCTCGTTTCCTGACCTTTCGTAAACTTCCATTGGAACAGCAAGTATCGTTTGAGCTGCAGAGTTGAAGTTTCTTTGCAAACTTTTATACGCAGATTGCACTCCCTCCTTTATATCGATGGGTTGCTGCGCGTACTTTGATATAATGTCGTCAGATTCATCTTCGTCGCTTCCATCGAAGACGCGTTGTGTAAAGTCATCTTCAGAAATGAGGCCTTGAACAGTCTCTGCAGTGATGGGGTGTTTGAATTGGCCTCCAAGAACGTCTTCGGCCTGTTCAAGGATGACCTGTGTACCTGTTGCTAAGCGGGCACCAAGCTTGACAGCTTCGATAGCTGTGGATTTAACGAACGCTGTGGTACCCTTCTGGACCCCACGGACAATTCGTCCGTCTTTCTTATACTGTGCAATAGGAAGGAGGACGAGATCGGCAATCCCAGAGCCAACATTTACAACAGAGCGTATAGGGGCAACACCAGAAATAACTTCAACGAGTTGCGTCGCTTTAACATCAGGAGTCCAAAGGTCGTTGAGCAGTTCGAAAAAGCGCGACCATCCTGTGATCTTCCGAAAGATGCATGAGTTGAATGGATGCCATAGGTGGCTAACTGTACATACCCCGGCCAAAGTGATGTGTCGGAGAGTCATCTCAGCACCGTCAAAATGGAAAAAGTTCATAAGCTCAATAGTTTTCCCTTCGCGTAAGGCTCGATAATCGACACGTCTTGGCTTGTAGTCCAGTTTGAGGTTAACAGGGAACACCTCGGCGAGTTCTAAAAAAAATGAGATAGGTTGGTCTTCACAACTATAGAGTTTCACCTACGAAAGTAGGTTTCATCATTAGTGTCGTCTGTGTCGGGGGTCTGTGACGAAGTCCCTTTGAAGCTGAAAAACTTTTTCAGGAAGTCTACAGCATCCTGATCCACATAAAGTCGAAGGGGTAGTATTTTTGCCTAAAGAGCGGGTCAGTAATGGTCTCAATGAGTTGAGTCGTGGCCTTACACGCAGCCTTGCTTCTTCCGAGGGATGATTTGGTACAGGTCTGACTGTTCGTAATTCCACACGAACCATGTTGGAATCAGTCTCTCGAATGTTACCGTGTGCATCTGAGCGCAGTTCCGTCAAAAATTTCTTCCATGTTGAGGTTTTGATATGATCAAGTATCTCTAGATCGTTGACTGTAGCAAGTACCCTGGCCACCATCGCCTCGTCTGGGCGATAACGGTCAAGTTCGGCTTTGACGCCTATAAGTCGAAACTCCATGCTGGCGCCTTTCGACCGTGTCAGCCTTTTCCCGTGGACACGCACTGAGCGATTCCGCGGCTTATTAGGTGCAGGGGATCTAAGGGTTTGCCAGGAGCTTTCACTAGCTATATCAACGTCGTCTTTTAATTCCTCATCGATGGCAGCGATGAGCGCGCCCGGCTCTAGCTCGTCAATATCCTGGTCCAGGCCGATGTAGAGGGAATTGAATAACAATGTACTGGTTTCCTCGACACTTGAATCTTGGGTCTGTCCAGTGGCAACGAGCTGCCTAATCTTGGCTAAGCGGCGACGCATGTCTTTTACTTCTTCTTCGATCGTTTTTCTCGTTTTTGCCCAGTCGTAGCCCTCATAAAGGAATAGAGTGACATTGGTGTTGTGGGCACGTAAACGGAACACGGCCTCACTTGATCTATAGGAGGGATATCAGCAAGAGATTACACAGGGTAGAAAATGTCTGTATTACTCGACACTTGCACCTTCGGTTTCAGGTGGTAAATTGTTAAAATGGCTCTCCTCTACCCGTATACCCTCAGGACGAAGTATCTTAATCGTTTCGCCGCCAACCATGGATATTATACCTGTATTACTCGCGGATGTAGTCGGGGTTCTCCTCTGGAAGGCATCCTCAGTATTGAATTCATCCACGTCGTCGTCGCGAAGTTCCCGCAGGCCTGCAGCAGCTCCAAACGATTCATCCAGGTAATCCAAATTCGTTGGAAGAT
The DNA here is from genome assembly GCA_900068955.1 of Clitocybe nebularis. NCBI lineage: Eukaryota > Fungi > Basidiomycota > Agaricomycetes > Agaricales > Clitocybaceae > Clitocybe > Clitocybe nebularis. Next base: position 178,876 of record CEMJ01394276.1, on the reverse strand, counting down.
CATCGCTTATCATGTCAGGTGCAGGGCCAACTTCTGGCAATTTCTTGAAGGTGAGATCGTCAACAGAAGCTACAGAAAAGTATCAGTTGCTCTGCGTTTGGTACCTAGGTATAAATTTACCCATCACGCTGAGGCTTGATGGCTCTGTCTGTGACACCATGGTCGGGCCCGTCCTAATTTTTGATACTCTGATACACGGTTGGTGGGAAGGATGTAATATGGTTATTGAATATGGTTATTGAACGTACCTCTCTTTTGGGGCATTGAACACCGAACTCAAATCACTTGAGAATGCAATGACGGCCGTCAAAGAATCCGCGCAAAGGTGTACCTGAAGGGCTAGTTGATCTATTATGACCTGAGAGTGCATTATATCTAACAATCTGTGATCCACTGTCATAGAACTCACATTCGCAACAGCCGAATTGATAGTATGTGTATTCTGAAAAGTCATCTTCAAGTCTGCAATCTCAGCGAGGAGGGCAAATCCAGCTCCCTGTAATTCCGTATCAGTTTCACTGGTGTTCAACATTCCGTAAATCTAGAGTCAACCTTCCAAAACGCGACGCCTTGTCGGGGGCTCACCGCCTCGCCAACATCTGCATCTAAATCGGAAATGTCGTCGACAAATAGCAGCGACAGCGCGGAGGCAAGAAAACGAAAGGATGAATCTGGGGACTCCCCAACAACATCCGTAGAGAAGTTCAAGTCACCAACATGCATGAGAATAGCACCAGGATGACTAGGTGCATATACACGGATCGAGCCGTCCAAGGCCTTCAGCGATATGTGAGTTCGTTCACTAGGAATCACGGATTCGAATGTCTGAGTAAATGGGGTAAGGTTAGTGTAGTATGATTTCACTGAAAAACTTACTCCGGGGGGCGATTTCAGGAAAGATGCCAGGTCTGATATCCATGAGAAATCGGGGAATATTGTGTATGTGAAGTTAGAGAGTGTTAAGTTGATCCTCGATTCTTTCCCTGTTGACTCGGGAACGACTAAAGACGTGAAACGCAGTTTTATCATGGAGGTGGTTCCCGATGCCTGGAGAAGCGATCAGCTAGTTCTCCATGGATCTCTCAAATATAAGCCACTCACCAAGCCACGACGACTTGTCAATGAAAGCAACATTTGACTCTCGTTGGGTTTTATGATATCCTGGACAGTCAGAGACATTACACTGAGGGCAACGACCGTCTCGTCCTGCGTACGTCAGTAACGAGCCCCAAAATGCCATTAGAATGATCCCTACCCTTCCTCCAGGTTTTATGTTTACAGCAACATCCACGTCTGAAGCGGAAAAAATGAAAGGGCGAACCATGGGTCCGTTTTTGGCCCGAGGAATCATTATCCTAATGAACGCTATTTAATGGGGGTAGTATCAAGACCTGAAAAACATGAGATGTCATAAATGTACCTTCTGAGAATGAAATCTTCAACATCATGTTACCCTCATCTCTCTGAGTTACATTATGCATACTTCCTCCCCCACTTCGTGGCTTCGCGAAGAACCGGCTGCCAATAAGACTGGTATCTCTACTATCCGTGTTCTCCACACCACCTTTATCAATTCCACCAGATGCATTTTCTACGAGGTTAGTCACATCATCAATCCAAAATTGCAGCGCATCAAAAACTTGTTTAGACATGTCAATATGAGCAGACGGAACATCTATCTTCATATACGTCACGGTAGGGCTTTCCTTGGTAGATGGTTTTGCTCTTGTGAGTGCCAGACGTGGCCGCAGAGCAGATGATATTGTGTCAAGGGGGCCAAGAGAAAGGAAAGATATAGCCGTAGCATTATGGACCGGGGAACATGCGATCAAAAGCCGGGCAAGATCAATGTCTATCAACGGAATCTCGTTAGGCTCTCTCGGCATGAAGTTGGTTGGATCGTAGAACCTCGCGCCAGGTGCTGAGGTCTTTGTTCTGTTTTTTATTTTGACATCGTGCACGTCAAGCAATAAAGACCCAGACCGCGGAAGACGCCCTGGGGGAGGTGGACATCGCGTCTGAAGTCGGATCAGGTCAAACTGTACAGAAGCTTTGAATTCCGGCTGATAAGTCTCTCCCTCTCTCCGGCTCCTCGCAGCTTGCGACGAAGCATGAAAAAACTCATCCCCAGGATCAGCGTGTCCTTGGAAGTGTGCACCCGATCGCTGGTCGTGAATTATGTTAGGGTCATTATCAACTGCCTCGTTGAGGAACGCTAGTATCCCATCGCTTCTCGTTGCTTGTTCGAGATTCACAAAAATATGGATTGGCGCAACTTTGACCTCCAACTCACCACCCATACGATGCTGTTGTGGATGCTGGGCATATAACGGCTGCTTGGCAGTAATAGTCATGACTGATGATGGAAGGTATAGCTGATCACCGGCGGTTCTAGTGATATTTTCTGCCGAAAAAGCCGTTGAAAAATCCGTTCCATTGGGTCCAGCATTGGCCTTCTTGCGGTTGGTTTTATTACGCCAAGGAGACAGTTTGATACCGTGATGTTGATGTTTCTCGTCCGTCCATTCAACAATCTCAATTGTAGGAAGCCTTGAGGGCTCACTGTCCTCTGCAGTTTGGTTGGGGTGGCGGTGGGAGGACGTATATTGAGTGGGAAGGTCATGGTCCGTTATAAGGATAGGAGACAGGATAAGTTTTGAATTCTCGTTTTTAGAGGTGGGAGCGAAAGAAAAGACAGAGATATCACCAAAGCCTAGTCTCAAAAGCAGTAATTGTGGTGCGATGGATAAAGCGTTCTTCGTCGTTTCCCCTTGCTCCTGCAACTCATCAGATGGGGGATCTGCATCGTGGGGGGGCGGAAGTAAGGTCACTGAGGCAGATATAGATTCTAGGGAGATCCGGAAATATCCTCTGGTAAGCATAGGGGGTACTAGTGGCCGCTCGAAGAATTCTTTTGCCGATATATTATAACTTGAGTCAGAGGAAGCTTCCACACTTGGTAATAGTGTAAGACAAACGATATCACGAACCCGGAGCGTAGCTGCGAAGGTGAGTCCAGTTGTGGCTGGGGAACTCGAATTTGAGGATTTCGGCTGGCCACTAGCACCGACGAAACGGGGCGATGTCCAGTCATCGAGTAGATTCGTTATGCCACGTATATGGCGTCCCGTAAAAGCACAGGCTATTACACCACATGTAATAGCAAGACATAGACTTTCACTGCCAAGTATCCCCGCAGGTGGTATTGGTAGCGGATGTGGAAACGAGGGGGTTGGTAAATCAGACGGTCGAGATGTTGTGAGGCTGATTAGAATAGGCGATAGACCGAATGTCAAGATAATGACCTCATTTACAGAACGATGGCTCGGCTCCATGGAAGGGGGAGTGGGTGACATGGGAGACGGGGTCCTCCCATCGTCCGAGCCCTGATGATGACTGGTTTCTACAAATGAAGGTCTTGTGGAAATGGCACTCTGGTACATGCTGACATCCGAGCATGCTGAATTCGCCGGAGACGCTGGTCGGGGCGGGAGGAATGCGAGAGATTGTGACATTGAAAACGGCATTTCCTCATCCGAAGGTGATGGTGTAGATAAAGATGACCGGGGAGAAGAGCTTGGCGTTCCCGGGGATGCCAAAGTGCCTAGGCTACCCAAAACAGAATGCGCGTTTCGGGAATTAGGAGATAAGGTGTCTATTGTCGTAGGTTGAATATGTGGATTACTAAATTGCAAATCTTGAGCAGCAACTGTTACGCCTGTGATGGATATTGTGCGAGATCCACCTGATACAAAATCACCTTCATTGGAAGTTCCACGTTGGGCCACATCGCCGGGTTCTGTTCTGTAACGAATATCAGATATAGAAACAGTAAGACTCATGTTGCCTGGATGAACAAGGGTGATCTTGGTGTTCACGGCATCAAATTCGAAACGTGCAAGCAACCTCTCAATCAGAGTCGCAAATATAGAAACTCCAGCTGGGTCTACTTCCGAATGAGACGATTCATCCTCGGGTGTAAATAAGAATGGATCAACATCAAGCCCTCCCGGTAGATTAAGTAGTGTGTCAGAAGGTGCGGATGGAGGAAGATGAAAAGAATCCCTAAGTGTGGCGCCCTCTTGAGGGATCAGTTCTTCATACACGAAAGACTCGGCAACAGAGGCCATTGATTCAGCTATGTTCGGGTCTGTATTGGAAAGGTTCGATGGAGTAAGGTGGAAGGTGAGATGAAGGGAATCGAGGGAGAACCCAAGTGTAGACGTTAATGGGTTTGGCCACGGTATACGTGCTATAACAGAAGACATGGACCCAGCGTTCAACGTGAGAGGCAAGTCAGATATCAGAGCGTTAATGGCCTAATTGGATGGGACGGGGGTTGCAGTGAGATGAAAGCGCATGATAGCTGGGATTGGATCAACATATACCTCATTATTAAGTTCGACGTTATGAATTTGGACATATCCTGAGCCTATTTGTGAATCTATCTGGTGGAAATTGAGTTGACCAGGTTTCAATAGATGGCCCAACGATTTCTTCAGTACGAATGAGATGAATCGTTCTTGAAGACCCGAAGGAAGAGAAAACTTGAGTGATGGAACTCCTGGGAGCCAGGAAGAGTACCAAGGCATGACGCCTCTTGGTTAAAGAGAAAATATAAAGACCAACATATAAAGACCCAAGCGTGATCAAATGTTGAAGGTCATGGAGAAAGGGGTGCACATTAGGCATTGTGCTGAACTGCCTTGTAAATATTTAAATAAATAATATGTAATATGTACTATCTTTACAAACCGACAATAAGTCTTGATTTTGAAGGTGAAGCAGGTGA